>VXBR01000802.1:2126786-2278375 GCA_013400215.1 Cisticola juncidis
GAAAAAACTAAAGGTGAAATTATGTTCACCTCATGGAAATTACTTTTTGCACAGAAAAAGTCACGAGCCTGCCAAACTCTGGTAATATATTTCTCCTTTCACCCAGAAATATCCAGTGCAACAAGCTGTGTGATTTAAATGAGTAAGGGATTTAAACAAAGACCTCAAGGCAGCAAGTGAGGTAATTCAGGTGAGAGGGGTACTGTTTTACCCAAAAGCAACCAGCTAAAAAGAAGTTGTTTTGTATGAAGGTGATGGGAATAAAGAAGGATTAACAGAATTCTGGGTGATCACAATTGGACATGTATTGTATGTCATATGCTACTCTGTAAGCTGGATATTATCCCATTCGAGGACACTGCTCAGCACACAAACAAAAAAGCAGCTGTTGGATCACTGATACATTTTCATTTTGGTCTTTGGTAGCAGGGCAAATTGGATTTTATTGAAATTGAAACAACTTTATGGGAAAGGCACTGCAGTTGTTTTGCAGTGCCAGCTATTACAAACAGGACTCAATTATTCACAGGGAAATAGAGCAGCAGACCTCATACCCAGCTCTTCAAGGAAATGAACCTTCCTGATAGTCTGCTTTTCATGCAGCACATTTCACTACCCAAGATATAAGCAGAAATCATATCTGGCTTTTGAATTGGCACATATAAATATCTTAATGAAACTTGACAAAGTCTACTTGCTTTGCTACTTTTATTTGTGCTATTTATTGGTTTGAAATCATTTGTTTTCCTGTGGAGCAGATTTCAGCATAAACAAAACTGCTTCTAAAATGAGAGGAGGCTTGGGTAGCTGTGAAACAGCAGCATTTCCGTTATGAGCAGGTGAATCTATTCATAGCTCCACAAAAATGCAAAGCCAGACTGCAGTGACTTCTTTCTGTGCTATATAGTTCCAAGTTTGGTGAAAAGGTTTCTAAAAGGTCAGGCACTTCCTTCATCTGGCTTATTAGTTTATGGGTGATGGGGATACCCTTGTTCTAGAAGTCTGTCAGACTTCATAGAAAAGCAGCTTTGCTGGAGTGAAGAGAGAAAATGGGATGATCTTGTTCTGCGAATGAACTCCACAAAGAGAGAAGGCTGCAAAGGAATTTAAAAGATAGGAGGGGTATTAGGTCTCCTTTATGCCAAGTGCACGGATTGGTTTCTTCTGTCCAATGCCTGAATGTTTTAATCCTCCTTTGCCTGCATCAGGTAAAGAAAACTATAAAACTATAAAAGTAAATTGTCAGATTCTGTGTGTGCAAGGGTTGGTAGAGGACAGACAGGTTTCTCTAGGAATAACTTTCAATTACTGTTCAGTTACATTAGTGAATGTTTTTAAGTGAGCAACAGGTCATTTTATGTATTTTTTGATGCTGAAATCATTACTAATTTTTAATAATGTCTATTGCTTCTGCCTAAGAAAGTCAATAGGTCACGTCTTCTTTTATAAATTGCAATCCTATATTATAATTGATTTATTTTTTCTACATTATGTGCATTGAAGATGCTTCATATGTAATCGAGGTTACAAAATCTGTAAAAATTTTTGGAGTTGTTTGGTTTTTTTGATAAAACAAATTTTTGCTGTGAAGTCTAAAGTGTTCCCTCAAGCCTCCGGGAAAGAACACATAATAAATATATTAATATTTTAATTAAGGTTTAAAATAATGTTAGTCAAGTAATCCCAAGGTTGCTTTGTGTGAAAATAAGGTAGAAGGAAACAGTAGTTGTGGCATAACACTGTTGTGATGTTCTAAGAAGAGGCTATCAAGAAAATAAGATGACCAGACACAATTATTTTATATTGCAATGATGAAAGAATGTCATGAAATTAAGTTACAAGGTCTGCATTGTACTTTCATTAAAGGCACCCATTTCCTTAAATACAGTGCCCAGTTTCTTTACTGTCAATCACATAGGGTACAAGAGGGAAATCAATAGGATTAAAGAAGAAAAGATTCCCCTAAAAAAAGATCAGGAAGATAAGTTCATTCAGTTTAGACAGATTACGAAGAGCAGAGCAAAAGCATATTGAATGAGTGTGATTTAGAGAGAATCACTAGAGGATTTTCCTTTGCTGTTTCATGTCAGAGAACCCTGTAAATACACTCTTAGAGATAAAAGGATGACAAACAAATTTTGTTTCCAAGTAAAACAAGGTTATAAAAGTTTCTAAGGTCATTAAGAGAAAACACTTTTCTTTTGTTTGTTTTTTTTTTCCAAAAAGGCAGAGAACTGTATGGACCACAATGCACTCTGTATGTGGTTAAGGCGTGACCTGTCAGACTGCAGGCAGAGGTGCTGCTGACAGGGCAGCAATTTTGGTTCTCCTGGTCGATGGGTGTATCAGAAAGGGAAGGTCTGCACAGCTGGCTTCAAACTGAGCAGAAGCAATAGCTGGATCAGTTTTAGAAACATTCTAAACATTGTCTTGTCCAGCTGGAGAAACTCAGATCATGGGAGTTGTAGAGTGAAATGAATCCTCCTTTTAACCCCTCTAAGGTTCCAGTGCTAGCTCAGGCCTCGGAAGGCTTTGGAGGAATATTTCAGGGACAGGATAAAGGACCCAAAAGAGACTCTGACCCCCAGCTGCAGTAAGATGTTTATTCCAGGTGGTGTCTGGAGGGAAAGAGGGTGTGCACAGAGGAACAGGGTCTGTTCTCAGCTCCTGACAGGGAGGAGCAGTTTGGGACACAGCCAATGGGGTCAGAAAGGGGAGGAAGGGTCAAACTACACGGTTAGAAACTCTAAGGGTCCCTGAGGGGGAAAAACCATTCCCACAGGGGAATGTAACAGTAGAGATTGTGTTAAGAGTAAGGACACAAAAACTTAGCAGGCAAATGTCAAACACTGTGGCAGGGACTGCCTGCTTGAGCTGAAGGAAATCGATGCTGTGAGCCAGCATTCAGCTGTCCCAGGTTTTTGTGTCCCCGTTCCACAGTCACACTAACTCTGCTGCCTTCCTGACAACATTGTCCATGTCAGACACCTGCCCAAAGGGGACAGGAGTTGGCTGCACTGCTTTCTGTGGCAATTCCCATTCTTTTCCCTCTTAGAATGACTTTTTTTTCCTTTTCTCACTCCAGCCTTAGGCCAAGCAGACAAGAGATGAAAGGACAGTGTTGTTGCAATGTGATTGTTAACTCTTTAGACATGCATTCATTCAGCTTCCATTTCAGTTTAAGAGTCTTGATAATTTTTTGATATTAAGAATCTCATAATCTTTGTTACATGGTGTGAATCTGTTTTTTTTTATTTGATGCCAGTCTATCACCAAAAGATGATCAAGAGATCTTTGTCCTGCTGACTTCATCTGCTTCGATGATTTCCATTTTTACCTCTGTAGTCATACCTGGATTTTATAGTCATACCAAATAGAGAGGGAGACAAAAGAACACCTGATTTTCAGTAGCTTTGTTGCAACTCCCAGTGACTTCTGAAGCCTGTTCATCATCTAATGATAGAAATCTAAATATTTAAAAAGCCCCAAATACAGGGCTTTTTTAATATTTAAAATATTAAATATTTTTAAAATATACTTTAAAAATTATAAAAATATTTAAATTTATAATTTAAATATTTAAATATGGATAATATCTCACTTGGTTTTAGTAATATCACATAATGCTGAAGAAAGAGGAAGCCTCAGGTACTTGATGCACTTTCTCCTGTTGCAGCTTTATGTAATAAGTATGGCCCATGGCAGAGAGCAATGATTGTTGCTGTAGACAAATCATCCTTTGAAATAATGAACTACCTAACTGAAGAAAACCCTTGGGACTTTGGATAAGTTATAATTTTCTGGAGCTGAAGTACAAGTCCATAAGAAGGAATGAGGACAGAATCTTCTGTTGCATAAGCAATAACAGCTTGAATATTTATATCTAATTACTGAGATGAGCTTTGTATTTAATGATTTTTCATTTTTTAAGCAGTTTCAGAATTTTATTCTGCTGTGGCAGATGAGAACCCAGACTTCCCATGTTGCTGCTAATATCATTTTTATAAGGCACCCAACAAAAGGGCAAAATTAAAAGGAGACTAGCAAGAATAGTACTTGCCTGAGACCATTTTCCCTTTTAAGTATCTAGCCCTATATGATACTGGGACTTCTGGCATATGTCTTCAGCTTCTGGCTTTATGCATAGATTTGATTGTAGCTTCCCCTCTGTATATTCCAAGGGAAAATTAAGTTTAATTGGGTTGACATTTTGTGATTGAAAGCTGTTTCATGATAAATCATCACTATTTGTACAGCCTACCATTTGAAGGATGTCTTAACTCCCAAATCCATATACAACGGTTTAGGTGGTGGTTAATCTGTATGTAGACATTATTTAATAGCCTTGCAGAGAGGATTTTGAGCAAGATTCTATTTTTTATAAAGAAAACCATTGATAAGATTACAGTGCAGAGCAGTTATACAAAGCCTTCGTCTTGATGCATAAAGAAGTTCCTCTTTCATATTTCTTCTTCTAAATTCTTTTAAAGATGTTATTTCTTTTTGCAGTAAGCCCTTTAACTGTACTTGCATTAAGACATACTGCAGCAGCTGAAATCAAAGTAGGAACGTTATAGAATATGACACCTTATCATATAGCAGTTCTATAACTTCAGGTTTGTACAGGCAAATCTGTAGTCACTATAGAGTTTTAATCTTTATAGATACTTTTTTGTGCTCCTGTGAAATCTGCACCAAAATGAAAGGTGCAAAAGACGTGAATACATTTCTGTCTTCCTTTTGCTGAACTGCTTAATAACTCGTTATACTGCATTCCAGTCCAGGTGAAATATCTGACAGTAAGTTAGTCTGTTTGATTGTGTGGGATATCAGCTGCATTTTGCCAATTAACCGTGGGGGAAAATTCACTCCATCACAGGGTAGCCATTCAGGGGACATTATTTGGGACCATATTAAATGGAACGAGTCCAAAATCCCTAGTTCAAGCTGTGCTGCTGGTTGAGCAGCTGGCCTTGGAGGTATTTCTACTTCAGCACATAGAGAAAATGCAGCAAAATGGTCTGGTTATGGTATTTTGTAGTTAGCACACTTGTTTGGCTCTGTGATGTATATTTGGTAGATTGAGTTGAAAAATTATTAGGTTTTAGACAGTGGCCCTCACATCACCTCTGGCAAAGTTAATTAGTTACTGGACATTGTCTGGGGAGGAAATGAGCGAATAAATATGGGAAACGAAATAATTTTAATTCTAAATAAAAATTTTGTTATCTTTGTGCTCCTCCAATAGCTTGGGAAGAAATTGATGGTAGTTGAATTTATAATTAGGCAGCTCTTTTTGGGGATCAAGAGCAGCACATTCTTTTTAGGAATAAGGTGCATGTGGTGAGGATAACCAGGTGTCAGGTGTACTTGTGAAAGTGCATTGGGTTATCTTTGTTATCTCAAGTCTTTAAATCAAAGATTTTGCTCAACAGTACAGAATTCTAGGAAGAAGTCATCTGCTTTAATGTGCAGGCTTCAGTGCTCTTCTGATGTCCCTCTTGCAGTTGCTTCCTGGGGTTAGGACTGCCCTTCCTTCCTTGCAGGCTGGAAGTGGTGGGCACAAAGTGTGTTCTCAGGGCACTGAGCATCTCAGCTGGACCTTCTCATCTCAGGGGTTAGAATTATTATTTTTGTTTTTCAAAATCTAATTTTTCCTTTCCATGCTTAGGTCATTTTGTACCATTGCCAAATCATGAGAGGTATTTGAATAAAGTAAGACATTCCTGCTAACTTGTCTGAGCAAAAATGGAAAAGTAACTCAAATGCCTTTTAAATGAATAACTTCCAAAAGTTTTTAGTTGAAAATAAAAGCTTCACATTTTTCTCTGGAGTTAAAGTCCTACTTCCAAAGACAGTGTAGGTAAATACTGAAGTTACCAGCATGGGTCTCATTTTAGTATGAAAATTACATTGCAGACACATAAACTGAAACTTTAGAGGTTAAAACATTGCTACAGGGAAATTTTCAGCTGAACCCTTTAAAACAAAAAGGACAAAAAGCAAACTATCCAACAGTTCAAATAGTTCATTGCATTAATGTAAGGTGGAAGATGTTTTCTTGATTTCTGACAGGCTTTGCATTTCCTGAAGAACTACCTTAATTCCAGTTCCAAATGTTCCAGATTAATTTACAGACTTGGAATTTTTTTTTTCTCTCTAAGACGCAAATTCTGTATTTGCTTAGATTTTGAAAGCTTTAGTTTTTGTGATTTTGGCCGTCTAATGGAAAACTACTGGCTCAGCAGTCACAATTATCATGGTCAAATGCAAAACGCTCCCACTGTCCTCAAAAAATCCCAGCTACAGTTGCCCAAGTGTTTTCTCATCCCTTTGGCTCACTGTTGACTTTTAAGCTATAGTTAAACAATGGTGCTACTCTGTGCTCCCATAGGGAGTGCTGGTGTTACTTGCTGATGAGCTCCAGTCAAACCAGTTCAGTGTACTGCATGATCTATTCTGAAATTAAATCTGTAACAGGGATTGGCTTCCCACTGGCACCAGGGCAAGCATGTGGCATATTTAAGTGTATTATGCATTTTATTAGAAACAGTGGGGAAGATTAACTAAGCAGACTTTTATGTTCTCTGTCTCTAATGGCTGCAAAGAAGAGGGCAGAAGGGTTTTCTCTCCCTAGTCAAGCACTACAGTCAGTAGAAAGGGAAATTGTCAAGACTATAGAAGGAATTGTCCCTTTTATGACAGTGAACAAGACTGGTGCCAGATGATATGAGGAAACATCCCTGGCAGAACTTTGTGTTTTGTAGTAAGTGATATTTAGTTATAATAGCTGTTCCTGCAGCTTTCTATAACAGACATACTGTTTCTGCAGATATCTTTACAATTGTACAGATACTTTTCTTGTATTGTGCTTTGTGCTTGCCTTTGGACAAAAAAAATCTGCTGTGAATGTTGTCGAGTGGTCTTTTGGATTGGAAAGGTATTGAGGAGACAATGGAGAAAGGAAGAAACATAAAAACATGAAAAATCTAAAAGAGGAATTAGCAGCCCTTGCTTGTTGTGGCTTTTTTTATTTTTAATAGATAAATACAGTGACAATTTGAAGTTAAGTGATCTCTACAGCACTGAGAACAGTTTAAAAATATGTTATTCTCCAGAAAGAGTCTGTGACACTTTTGCAACCTAAACCAGAAATACTCCTTCTCCTCAAACTCTCTAGTGCCTAGTTAAGAGCAGATGTTGCTGTGGGTAGAGTAGGAAGGGTCCCAGTGAGGAGCTCGTGCAGGATGAGACCTAGGTCATAAGCCTTGGATGCCTTCCAAGACTGAGGAAGAGGAATGTTGGGCAGGAAGTATTCTGTTCTGCTCCTGGTTTAATGCCTTGGCATGAGTAAAGCTTGAAAAATGATATTTCTGTTATGGAGCTCCTCATGGCTTTGGTGCTTAAGGAGCCATAAATTGTCTAAGACACCACACTCTCTATTGGTGAGCAGGAATACTATTTCAGCAGGGTTTGTCATTGTCTGTCCTTTCCTCAGATCATAGCAAGCAGTGGTGTTTCTCCAGTCACTCTTTGAGGGCCCCTGGGGCTTGTTATTTATGATGAAATGCCTAATAATTAAAACATACACAATTTTAATGTCAGAGAGAAGTAAGCTGGTTTTCAGCCAACAAAGTTGCTGCAATTCTGATTAGAGGAGTTTGCTCTCATTCATGATGACAAGCAAGAACCAGAGAGACTTTGCTTCATAAATCTACTATGTAATAGTAATATCTACTGACATTCCTAGCATTTTTACTTACTTTATATGAAAGATACAGCAAAGAGCTAAAGAAATTACTTTTTAGCATGGCTGTGTGTAAAGAATGGGATTCTTGACAAACAGCCAGCAATGTGAGAATGTTGTTCAAAACATGCTTTGTTAGAAAAGCAGGTTGGGGAAAGTGGTCCTGCTTCTATGTTTCTGAAATAGAATATGTGTTTTATAACCTTGGGGAGCTTGTGGAAATGAATAACATACTGGTCCAATAAAAAAGAAATTTTCCTGAAGCTCTGCTGCAGCTCTCTAGAAGTTTATCACTGTGAGCCTCCCTATTCCTTGGGCTGAGAGCTCTGGGGCTCAAAGTGGCTTCTCCTTGGCCATCAAATCAGCGTTTCTAATCAAGGATGCTGAAAGCAGTGCAAGGGCTCACCCACTGCACAGCAACAGGGTTGAGTTGCCTTGCTTTAGGCTTAGCTCCATTTAAATCACCTTCTGTCTATGAATAAAATTGCTTAATAATGACTTCAATTTGCATATTTCATGCTGATTGAGAGTCAGTAGTACAATTCTTACTTTCAAATCCTGTTCATGTGAAACAGGTCTGTTCTGTACTTTCACAGCAGCAGATATTGCTTGAAGGGTTAACTTTTTAATTCCCCAGAGGCTATAATTTCTACTTACCCTCTTATCAGTGGTTATTTTCTTATTTTCTCTCTGATTTATTTAATCTTATAAAACTTTATATTGTATTAACAGATAGGATAACTTGTTCTATAGCTTGTTAAATAACTGCTTTGCAGAAGTTAATCTTAATTAGGTCTGGTATTCAAAAGTCCTAAATTAATACATAGCTTCTGAAATCTCTTGCATTATCCCTGGAAGCATGAAGTGCTTAAACAGCTCATTTTGAAAATAAGAAACATCAAGAAATGAAAATGGATTCTAATTAAATGATGCACTTAATTTACTGCTTCTTAAAATAGACTACTGCAGACCTGTTTTTTCCAGCTACAGTATTTCTTTTTGCTAAGATTGTCTGCAGAGATTTGTCTTTTCTGGAAGTTTACTCTGTGTATAATCTGATTTACCTCCAGACAAAGAGCTTTTATGACTATAACTCAGACTTAGAAACTTCAACAAATAAACAAAAAACCGCTAGTCAGAAATCACAGTGGCTGGGCAGGAAGAGGTTGAGTACTTAGCAACTAGGAAAACTTATTCCTTGATCCCCTCTTCTTATGTTTCTGTAGTGAGTTGGCAGTAGCACAAATTCAAGCCACTATTGATCTTCTTTTGTAGCAAATAAATTGAAATCTTTTAGCTCTTTCTTATCCTAAGAAAATAAGTTAGGCCATACATAGGCACATACATTTTGGGGCTGGTTTTTAATCCAGCGGCCGTGGATGAGCAGAGCACCTCACATAAAATAAAAAAGATTCCTTCATTCAGATATTTATTTCTTCATGTCCTTTAGATCCAAAACTATGGGTAAGAAGAGTTAGAAAAAGGTCACTCTACCAAGACTTTTCTCTCTTTAATTGACACAATAAAGTTTTTGTCAGCTACCAGATGTGCAGGCGAATTGAGAGGTGACCTGTGGATTGATCCTGCAACACAAGAAGGGGTTGTATCTCCATTAGCTGCATCATTCATTTGGAATTTTCTTTCTGTTGTCTTGGATTTAAATCACCTTTTTGGAACAGGAATTTGACTAAAAATATGCTGGGAAAAAAAACCACCCTCTTTTATTCTGTACAGTAGGATTCATTACTGTTAGACTAATAAATTATTTTCTTCTTTTGAAGTGATTTTAGTGACTGAACAGACCTAGTGGATATGCCATACGTGGGGGCTTTGTGTGTTTATGTGTGCTTTAAAGAGCCATAAATTATAATTTGGCATAGTTTTGTAATTAGTC
Source organism: Cisticola juncidis (assembly GCA_013400215.1). Classification (NCBI taxonomy): domain Eukaryota; kingdom Metazoa; phylum Chordata; class Aves; order Passeriformes; family Cisticolidae; genus Cisticola; species Cisticola juncidis. Next base: position 2,136,428 of record VXBR01000802.1, read on the forward strand.
ATGACTTATTATATGTTCTCTTGTGGCAGATTCCAAAGATGAAGTCTTTACAATCAGGGGCATTTGTTCAGGTAGGAAACTGTTCTGGGTAGAAAGCATGAACTTTACTGCAATGACTTTAATAACAAATAATAGCAACAACAACAATGTAGAGACAAATTTATGAGTGAGAGATAATTTTTATATCATTTTCTGGTGATATTGACCAAAGGAGTAACCACTGTATTTCAAAAGAGCTGCAGAAGTTCCCCATGGAAGCTTTTTAAAGCAGTCAGTATATTTTTGAGTGCTCCAGAACTCCTAGCAAAGCAAATCTGTGAGTTGTTTACTACTGAGGTCTGCTAAGATACCCAGTTGCCAGGTTCTGGATTTTGTTTTCAAGGCATTAAAGCTTATCCTAACAGCAATAAGTAAAGCAGCATAGTTTCTTATCAGGTTGTGTTATTTGTGTCATTCCACAAAANTGGCTAGAGCTTTTGCTTACTTTAGGCTATGAGATTAATAGGAATTCTTGTCTAAAGAGAAGTTGAATGTCATGGTTTCTGTATGGCCCAGCTTACTGAAACTCCGCTGAAATTTAATTAATGTGTAATTCCAAGCAGGTATAGAATATGCAAATGAGAAAATGGAAATTAATGAGCACATGGTACAATACTGCAGTGACACAGCTGAACCCTTGGGGATGCTTCCTCCCTCTCTAGTGGTTAAACTTCTTTTCTGAGCAGTTGACTTCCAAAATCTGCCAGAGCCAAACACTTGCAGATGTGCCAGAAGATGATGGAGTATCTCCAACTGTGAGGTGGTAATTATTCAACTTTCCACTTTAAATAAAGTCTGCTTATTTTGGAGGAGAAGATATGTTCTCACAAGTAGCCACTGTAAAACCAGAGAATTGGTGTGGTCCTTTACTATACAAAAATATCCTCAGTGGAAGATTGACTTTTTCCCCACAGTAATTGCTTGGTACAATACAGAGAATATTTGCTCTATCACCTATAAGTGGGAAAAACAGTCAGCAGTTGGTGTTCTGGAGTTTTTATTTCTTGAGGGATGGTTTTGTGGGTTTGGTTTGTTTGTTTGAATTGTCATATTTTAGAAAATCCAGGCAGCTGAACAAAAAAAAATCTTCATCTATCATACAGTGGGTAAACAAATCACAAATCCTCTTTTCACCCAGCAGCATGTTGTACTGTTTAACCTCAGATGTGCAGATTGCAGTGGGGCTGATAAAGCTGCACTGAGCAGGCTGTCTGCTTTCAAGGCTGCTTTGAAATAAAAAGTAACTGGGTTATTAGCAGAGACATTGCAGGTATTGGCATAAAGCATCAAGGTCCATCTGTGAGCTGGGGGGAGAGCTCCAGGCTCGGTGTGCTCTGCACAGCCCTGCTGGGTATTGCAGAGCTGAAGGCACTTGGACTTCACAGGCAGAAGGAGTAGGTGGCAACAACAAGGGGCGAAATGCCATCTTCTCTCTTTATTAGTAGTAAAAACTGCACCTAAGGCACAGAAGATCCTGGAAAATCAGTAGCAAGTAATCAAGTGGAATATTGTTGCGTTTAATCCTTGTCACAAAAAAGCAATAACAAATTACCAAGAAACTCTTCTCATATTTCGTGTTTCAAGCACCTGAGCCTTGATGTGCCTTATAGCCATGCCAGGTCTTGACAATAGATTACTTACTTGATTAATCAACACTCCTTAATTTCATAAGCAGAAAGAACTGATAGCTCATTATTTACACAGCTATTTGGGGTTAAAAATTTCTGCTGTGTCTTTTTGAGAAAAGCACTGATAGTTGAGAATGATAAAATGAGTATTCTCTCTAAAAATCAAAATACCTTCTTTCAATAATGTGAATCGTCTATGTTCAGCAAAAAGCATTTTATTTCAGAAAAAGTGCTCTTTACTAAGGGAAGACCTATTTAAGCATGACTTTTTTTTCCCCCAGAAATATTTATAAAACCTCCGCAGGGATTCATCTTTAAATAAATGTCTCATGTTTTGAGCAATTAAAACTTCTTTCTGTTCTTTTATTTTCCTTCTGCTTTCCAGCTGGCTTGTCCACCTGCTTACAGTTTGTGTCCAAAAAGCAAAGTTCAGAAACCCACAAGATCTTTCTGTTTTAAATGGAACAAAACAGTGATAATGTCTTTGTTCTTCATTTGTTTCTAAAGTGTTGATATAATATGAAAAAAGCAAACTAAACCATACAAACCCAACCAAAACAGCCCAAATTTGTATCCTGATTGACAGCACTAATTTAACCAATGGTCATTGTGTAAGAAAGAAAATTGTATAGTAGAGATGTCTATGTTGAAAATGGTTAATTATAATAGTGTATGTTCTTGTGAATAATTTTTTTTTTCTCACAACTAGCTGAGAACTCTCAAAAACATTCAACTTTGCTTCCTTGTTATGCTTGACCCCATCTTTTGTTCCCTGCACTACAGTAATACAAATGAAGAAATATCTTGAAATTTAAAAATACTTTTGCCTGTATAAATATCACTTTATGTTCTGTAGAACAAGTTCTGAAAAACTTCACTTTCTTCTTGCATTTTGGTGTATGAACAATTTCAGCCTTAGTCTGGGTCCGTGATCTGTTCAAGCCTCTCTTGCTTACAAAGCTTCCATACTTCTATTTTTGTCAGTTCAGCAATAAGGAAAAAAACCCCTAAGAGACAAGTTTACCATTGTCACACTTTTGAAATTATTTACCCTAAAAACTTGGCATCTTCTGCCCTGACCAAGTAGGAAATACTCTGCATGCTATTAAAGCTCATTGTAAAATAAAACTGGAAAGAACAACTGAATGAAGAGAGCCTTCTTAAAGGAAGCTGGTAATCTATCTGTTTTTCTGCATTTATAGCTCTTCTCCCAGTTTTCATTCCTGGCTGGAACCTGTGCCAGTGTATTCCAGAACTGCAGGGTGGGAAGGGAAGGATGGACCTAGCTATTGTAGCTGTTGCTCAAAATATTTTAAATTGGAAATATTTAAATCAATCTATTAGCTACATGCTTTCTTTTGCATCTAGCATTAAAGTAAGGTGCCGCTTCTATTTATTATTTTTGGTGCTGGTGTTATTATTATTACAAAGCATTTAAGGAAAAAATTAATTTGGTCAAATCATATGCAAAGATCTTGATAGAATGAGAAGCCCCCATGAACATATCTTGTGTCTGTATCTTGTATCTGTATAGCAGCTATTTCTCCAACAAGCAACAAGTTTTAAAATAGAATTGGAGGAATGAAATGTCTTGGGGGAGTATTTAAACATCTTTAATTAAATATGATCCACCACAGCACTCAGATCATTAAAAAAAAAAAAANGTATTTAGCTATTGAGAAGGAACTGTTTCTGTGTTTGATTTACTGCAAGTAGCTTGTATTAAAAGCTTCTTTGAAGCAGAAGTGCCAGCAACTGTAACTTGTTTTTGTGAGGGTTATTCTATCAAAGAAATTTATATGTGTCTGTTAGAAGAGTTATCCATGCATTAGAGCAGGGTGTGTGTATTACAGTGTCTTAGCTCTGGGCAAACTTTGTTACCCCGTGGTGTAACTAAGACAAAAACATCACCCCAGCTGTCTCCCAGGCTGGAAAGAAATCAAATAAGCTGACAGGCTTCTGCCAGAATCTAGTGGAGATTTGTGTAGTGCTAGAAAGAGATTGCAGAGGATCAAAGAAAAATATAGAGCAATTCTTAATCTTCTATTACCAACAGCACACAGCCTTTACGAAAAAATCCTCCTGTTTTCTTATTAAAATAGGCTAATTCAGGAAAGGGGATGAGAATATTGCAGTGGAAGATTCTTACCAGTTAAAAATTTGCCATTCAACAAACTAGGGTTTTACTATAATGGTTTCGATTTTCCTACAAGAGCCACACAGTTTCCCATATGTTGTAAATACAGCTTTTGTTAGTATCCTGAACAGTCCTGTTACACTCTGCCTTGCCAAAGATGTACTTAGCACCCAGGAAACACCTTTAAATACTGGGTTTCTTTCTGATGAGCGAAGCAGGATCACTGCATTGCTCTCAGTCCTCCACAGACTTCTCAGATTCCTTTCTGGCTTGTCCTCTGGTAGCACTCTGAGTAAACCTTGCATGTGAGCCATCATTAACTCATTTCTGTTAAAGAACTGCTGTGGGTACAGCTTAAATTGCTTTGTTCATCCACTTGCTGAGCAGACCAAAGTGTCTGAACATGAGACAAGAATGCAGCATCAGGAAATTTCTCTGCAGCAACCTGTGGTGTTCTTCTCCTTTTAAAAGCACTGCCTTATTCCAGAGTTACCACTTTCATATCTGGAGTTAGACACACATTTGAGAGACTTTGGCTGGTCTGCATTCCAGATGTTTACTCTTGGTTTTGAAATAATTGAGCCAAAATGGAAAACTCTTGTTGGAGGCATTATGTTCCATTTTCAGTCTCCTGGGAGAGGTGATCTTGCCAAGGATCTGTTTTGGTTTGTTGTATGTTTGCCATGAAACAGTTGCACGGAAGAGATGATTTGAATTCAGCATCATCCTTGCAGTAACTTTGCTTCTGAAGAAAGGAGCAAGTGATTTTACCACTGACTAATTTGATGGATATCAGTCATCTAAGGTGGCTCTTGCCTAAAGAGTTGGAAAGGGCTTTCCCACCTGGAGCAGTCTGATGGGACCTGTGACACACAACTTTTATCGCGTCATGAGTTTCAGTTTTACAGTGTACAGAATATTCCATGTTTGGCACAGTCTTCTCTTGATTGATTAGTTTTGAAACAGACTGTTGCTAGACTTTAAACAAGATTTTTTTCATTCAGTTCTAATCCAGTAATTCTCCCTATTTTGAAGCGCAATCTGGTGTTTAGACTTCTTGCACATGTCTAATCTCATTATTTATTACGTATTTTCTGTTACCAGAAAAGTAATACTAAATACTAAAAGAATAAAAATCTTTTTCCCACTGCTAGGCAACGTAAGCTTTGTTGAAGATGGATTAGTGCCCTGTCATCTGTGAAACACAAATTGCTTCCAGTTTCTTGGAGGGCAGGAACTTGGCAAAGGGCAGACAATGGCTGTGGGAGTTGTAAGGGCTGTGTAAAAAGGTGTCCCCTGTTCCCTGGTGAGCATGTGCACTGCAGTTACTGTCACAGCAACAGCTGCTGGGTTTAGCTGTCTGATGACTTCTTCAGAGCACACTTGAAATGTTTGTTTTGCTTAGAGATGCTGTCTTAGAAACTGGATAGCAACAGCTAAGAGCCAAAGTTTAGGTGGAGTTTCCCAAACGACTTTTGCTGCCTCTGCAATTCCTAGAGAAGCCTTTTCCTCTCCAAATGTCCTCCTGGAAGACAGTGAGTCAATGAACTGGGGAGGAAGCAGCCAGCCCCAGGAAGTGCAGGTCTTTATCAGAGTAGTCCTTGGTAGTGCTTTATTTTGGTTCCTAGCAGATTGGAAAACAGGTTTCCTGTTCATGTGCCTGGCTTGCCTTCCTGTGTCTGGCATAGATGTGAGGAGGCAGGAGGTGATGGAGCAGAAATGACACGGGGGGCAGGGATGCTGGGAGGCACTCCTGGCACAAGGGTACCCACGGTGTGGCTGGGGGGAGCAGAAGGCAGCAGGTCTGACCCTGGGGCAGCTGGGGCTGGGTCCAGCTCTGTCTGCCAGGAAATGCCTCTCTTGGGCTGCTCAGGCTCCTCAGAACAGGCAGCACGTGGTGCTGTCCTCAGTTGCCACCTCCTTCACTACCTCCTACCCTTAAAATCCTTTCCTGGAAGTGAACTGTGGGACTCCTGCTGCTGTTCCTTATGGCATGGCTCGTGCATCTCCTGTACCTGATTTATTCACCTGCCCCTCCACAGAGGAAGGCTCAGCCTGGGAGAAACTGGCATACTGAAAAATCCAAAATGACACAGAAAGTGGCCCGGGTGCAGTCTGGAGGAGCAACTGTGACTAGTGCTTCCCAGTCACATTCTCTGAAAAGAAAATAACTTTCACTTCTCTTCATCTTATGCCAAGGTAAAGAAAATACAAGTGTGCTCAAAGCTTTCTGAGAAATCAGTAGAAAGTCCAATGAATGAGAATTTCTGCTTGTTTTGTGGTTTTCTATCTAAAAACATACTCCATTTAATTTCAATTTGTTTCACTTAAACCAAGAGTTAGAAACAGCTAAATAACACTGTCAGAGTATGCTTCTAATTGATGATTTTGATGCTGCTAGAATACATTTCAAGGCGGATTGGAAAATCCATGTAGTTTCTGACAATGTAAACTACTTATATGCATGGTTAAATTACATTCTGAACATGTAGAGTTGTGTTTCTTGCACTACTTAGCCTTAGGTGTACTTAGTTTAGATATTAAAATAGTCAATCATCTAAATTTACAGCTTACATGAACCCACCAGAAATTATTTTGGAATGATTAAGAAATATTTTATCAATTTCATATGTACATATGTATTCATACGTATTATTCTGGTATGGTGTGTGTATATATGTAATGGCAGAAATACGTATACTGTGCATACATAAAAAGATATTCAGAAATAAATCTCTTATCAGAGCAGTGGAAACAGAAAAAGGGCACACTTTTAAATTAAAAGGGAATGAGTTTTAAAGGTTTAATGAAATATTTTCCCCTGAAAGCAGAAATTACCCTCAGGCCTGAATACTTCTAAATATTTAACTTACGATAAAACTCACAGTGACTGCAGCCTGAGCAGGAATGCGAACCAATAATAATAATAATGAAGGAATAAAAACTACACTACAAGTGTAGTTGCTGGCTGTTTCCACATAAAACACCAAAGCTCTCAGTGCTGCAACAGTGACCTCCAGTGACGAAGGCAGCGAGTCCTGGGCTCAGGCTGCTTTTGGAATGAGCACTAAAGGGCATGGACGGAAAGGGACGTTTGTTTACTAAGACAAACAACACTGGGGTCATTAAGAGGATAATTAGAAATGCCACAGGAGAATGAACATCATGACAAATAGGTAATCAAGAAAAATTATGTATTGAATTAACAATACAATTTTGAAAGTGACAAAATGCTTACTGTCCTTTTACATAAGACATCCCTTTTTCTGTTTTGACTGAAAGTATTTAAATTAAATTTTAGTGAGTTTTAAAATTAAATTCACACTTCATAAAGCTGCTGGCTCTGAAAATGAGTTGTATTTGATTCTGACCTGACCTCCTACTTCCTTAGTCATCCAATTTTTTTTTAATTGGATATGAGTCTTGAAATCTCCATATTATTCCAAAATGTCACATGCTATGTCCTTTACTTTGATTCCCGTAACTTTACTACAGAATTAGCTTATCTCTGGGCTTTTTTAAAAGGCAGTAATGGCAACTAATTTTTTAGGATTTTAACTTTAAAGCATGCTCCAAGCTGCCCATGCTTTACTCTTATGAAATTGATGAGTTAAAAAGTATGAGTTATATGAGGTCGTAAGCAAAAACAAGTGCACAGAAAAATTAATTAAAATAATTCCAAGGGAAACAACTGCCCAGATGGAAACAAGAAATGTGAAAGTTTGTCACATCTGTCCTTTGGCAAGAGGCAGTAGTTTGATTGTGATACAGGAAAAGAAAAATGAAATCTTTAGGGTTGCATTGCTTCTCCTTGCTCATTCTAAACAATAGTCAGATTAATAAATATGCTGGGTATTTAACCCCTGGCATCAACACAGGGGATGTTATATTCCAGTGAAATGCTAATACTGGGTTTCTAAAGAACAGAAGATGACAAAGTCTTCTGTCTAATAAAAAAGCAGAGCCTTTGGGGGATTTTGTTTTTTGTTTTTTCATTTTTTTTTAAAGTCCTGGACTTGATGGAGGGAAAATTTTAAAAGCTCAACTTCTTTCAGGAAAAAGAACAACAGCATCAGCTGGGCAAAGCAGAAGTTTGATTCCAAGAGAATTGATTGCTCACCATAGGACAACTGGGCTTGGAAATCAGAAAGGCAGGTGCTGAATGGATTCCTTGCTGCTGCTCAAACAGGCTGGGTAGTTCAGCTCGGCAAGATTTTCAACTAGTAAGAAATGGATCTGATAATCACTTTGCTCTCATCCATCACTCAATTCCTTTCCTCTTTTCCCCCTGAAGAAAAAAGCACCAAAAAAGTCTCTTACCCAAGCTTATCTTGATAGTCCTGTTAAAAGTTTGGCTTTGAAAGCACAAAACTCCAAGACAAAACCCCAGAAAAACAAATTTGTGTTAACTATTGAAGATTCCCCCTTTTAAAGATGATCTTACATTTCTGTTCATAGTATTATACCTTAATGTTTTACTTAGTTATTACTACTTTGGAGTGAGGACAGAAACAAAGCCTGAATTTTTGGAGTTGCCTCGTACTATCTCAGTGTTTTGCTTTCAGAAAAAATAGTCAGCTTCTGTGTTGGTTTCAGTTTCAGGCTTTAGAAAATCTTTGAGGTAGCCATGGTTTTAAATAAGATCAGAAAGCTACAGGAAAGAAACAATAAGAGGGGACAGAGGAGTGTATCAGAGAGACAGCTTTTCAAATGACAGCTGCTGGATTCTGAGCTTGCTTTCACTAAGGAAGATCTTTCATTTTCACTTCCATTCACATGTTTTTAGTTGTGATTGAAATATTAAATAGCACAGAGACCACAATAAAAATAATGGAACAAGTACAAACCAGTGACAACCATTTGTAAAAATCATACTAAAAGGAAATGAAGCTATGTTCTTCTTTTAGAACCTAGTTAGGGTTTTGTGTGTCGTGGACGTGTAGATGACCTTAGCTGGGAAAGGCACATGTCTCAATGGTCTCACAAGTGCTGCTGATAGTGGAATGTGAATGTTCCCTCTGTCAGTGTTTGCTGTGGTGCTCGCTGTACAGGGAGGGAAAAGAGCGACAGTCAGCACTTCCAGAAACCCCCCAAGGGCCCCAGCCCTGCCCTGGAAGGTGCTGAGTGTCTGTGCTGAGGGAAGGGCCCAGCCAGCCTGTGCACACTGGTGACAGTGACTGCCACAGCTCAGCTCTGCCTCTCAGCTCACTGCGCTGAGCCGGCTGTGCTGCTGTGGTTTTCCTGGCAGCTTGATCCCGGAATCCTTACTCCTTAGGGGATTCAGAAATACCCGTGCTTTCCCATCGTGTTCAAGCACCAGAGGAAGTGTTAAGTTGTGATTCAGTTTGTTGAAGGCAGGAGGCAGACAGCTCTCAGCTCTGAGGAGATTTTTGAACATCTAAGCAGTGGGAAAACCAAGTGGCATCGCTAGAGGGCAACAAGACCTCACACACTCCGTGTTGGTAAAGCTCGAGCAGTGTCCCGTCCTCATTGAGAGGCACGCGTGAGGAACAGTTTGTGTAAAACTTTGAGTTTTACCAACTCTGTGACATAGTGAATCTTGCTTCAGAAGCGACAGAGCTTAGAATATTCATTTTATTATAAATGCACAAACGTATAATTTTGTGTTGCTTTGTCTCTGGTTCAGTAAAACAATTGCAAGATTGGATATTTGTGCATCATTTTAATATCTGAATGGCATATACTTAGGGCTACTGTGAACTATAACATTTTCCTAAAAAATCCATGCACTGTATACAAATATAAATATACAGGTTAGGAAAATCTGAATTTGTAATTCACTTTCTTTCCCTCCATCCCTTTCAGTCAGCATGAGCACTAATGCAGACATTGCCGAGGACAGTGACCCTGCCCCAGTCCTCTGAAGCTTTAGGGGTAGTTATTCACACCTAACCTTCCATTTCCTGGTGTCCTACTGGTCCTAACAGTGTTGGCAGTGTAAAACCAGCTTGCCACACTGTGGTAGAAATGTGGGCTTCACAGCAGAGTGACATGGTGGAGAGCAGGGCAGAGTACCTGCCTGAGGCCACTGCTGTGTCTCAAGGAGGAGTTAGGTGTTTTTAACCCGTGTGTTGAAAGCATTTTGCAGATGTGAAGACTTTTACCATTAGCATTGTTATCCTTACCTACCTTCTGCAGGCCAGTAGTCAAAAGACAGAGCTCCAGGCTAGGAGGTTTCCTGGGATGGCACATTGTCACCTGTTTTGGCTCTTGGAAAAAGTGGGGCTGTCACCAGAAGCAGTTTCATGGTGAGAGCTCCCAGCTGCCAACATACAGTAAAGGGATTTTTTTTCTGTGGTCAGAGGGTAGCTGGCAGTGTACCTTTTAAAGCTGTGCCTGTTTGTTCATCAGACTTGTAATGATGCTGACCTCTTACATAGAGCTTCCTTTTTAATTCCCTGATCTCCCAATATGTTAGGAAATAATTGTATGCACTGTCAGAAGACTAAAATCTAATCACCTCAGCACTGGACTCTTTAGAGCCAAGTACTGAGTATTGCAAATATGTACAAACTTTTTCATGGCATCTCTGTTATAGTTGACTCTAGCTGTCCTATTGTATGTATCTGCTAATTGATACCTCCTCAGGTAGGGACATTTTCTACTGTGGACAGACAAGAGTTATCAGCAGGCTTCAGGGCAGGCCAGAGATTAGGATGATTGTCTAGGCCAGCTTATAGCTGAATGGAACTCTTTGATCATACTAAAGGTTCAAATCAGTTTTATTTTCATCTTCAAAGTCTGATTCCAGTTTCAACTGAAGCCTTCTATCTTGTAGTTATAACGCAAACAGAATTAGGAGGAAAACTAAATTAATTCCTGACAACTAAATTAGGAGGACTGCATGTGGGAGCTGGAGACACATCAACAGATGAGAAAGCAGAACTGCTTATCTGAAAATGAAATAGTTTTCTTGGAATTTTTCTTTTGAGTATGCGTTCATTGAGCACATGGCGGCATTTTTACTCCCATCCCGTTTTATTATTTACCAAAGATTTCTTAGTTGAACTTTTAATCAAAATAAGGGGTTTATTCTCTTTCTCTAAAGTACTTTACTTTATATTTTTTCTCCCCTTATTTGACAATAAGATGTCAAATGGGTTTTAAACTGTAGCTTTCCCTTTTATTTTTTCATGTGTTTCAGAATTCCTTTGAGTTACTTGAGTAAGACCTTGTGAGAAAAGGACTGATGTTAACACGTTGACACAAATGATGAAAGTTCTTTTTTGTGTGTGTTCATTAAAAAAAAAAATCATAAGAATAGCAACTAAAAATCCACCTGAAATCATGGCCAGGCCCAGTCCGTAGATTTGCATGGATTTGTATTTTCAGATCATTCAGCATCCAGTACAACTAAAAACCAAAGCAACTTCTTTGTAAATTGCTTGTAGAATGGAGCAGGTTTGGCACTATCCGCACAGATTCTTGTTCATCCATATAGGTGCATTATCAAAGTGCAGAATTGTGTACATTTTTGACATCTATTGAGTTTTGTTTCTATTGTGAATGTACAGACATTTCTTTAAGTCATGGTGTAATTTCAGTGCATCTGTTTTGGACTCTCTTTCTTGTGACCCTCAAATGGGTTTATGGAGAGCACTGATAGATTCTAATTCCTACCACAGTGTTTTCCATTTGCTGTGGTGTGACACAAATGACAGACTGACCAATCCCTTTGCACTGGCCTCTGCAGCTGGCTTGCCCCTGGCTTTATCTGAGCTGGTAATTAGTAACTGCATTAGAACCTCTTTGCCAGCATTTGAACTGTCTTTTACTTTGGGAGTGTTTCTCGTCCATTTCAGGACAGTTAATCCATTTGGTTGTTGACCCAGTTAACAGTAAGTAGACTCAGCTGACTGCTGACTTTGTTCTGAAAAGTATTACAGACATTTTTACGGTCAGGAACAACAGCCAGGAGGCCTAAGGAGCTGCCAGGAGCCCCTCTGTTTGTGTCACAGATAGTTAATCCATTAACAGCAGTCTGTTTCACGATGGTGATGAACACTTGAATATAACCAGCAGTGGAAGTGATTCAACTACCTCTTTGTCTTTGCCTAGAAATAATGACAAGGAGTTACAGCTACTGACCTTGTAAGTTATTGTACTTCAGCTGTTATTTCTGTCTCTCTTAGTGTTTAATTCCTTACCTGGGAAATTCCCATCCCATGTGTCCAAGACTGAGAATCTGGACATGTCTCTACACTCACGAGTTACGAGTTCTTTGAGGGTCCCCATCCCTACCATCAGCCATGCAGCTCCTAATGACCCTGAGCCCAAGTTTTAGCACGTACTGGTGTGATGTTTAAATAGATGGGATATTTAAATAGATGCAGTTGTAGCTGCAGGCAGAACAGCCTTGGTGAGCAGCTCCAGACAGCCGGGTGAGCAGCGTGGCGTCGTTTGAAACACAAAACACAGCAGTCCATCACACCGCATCTCTTAAATTTGCAAGGAAGGGGGCATCCTCACGAGCCGTATCAGAGCCCGCCACGTACAATGAACAAATTATCCTACTGTCTGTCAGTCCTTAAAGGTGCGTTTCATTTTAGCTCGAGCTGTTTGCAAAACAGTTGCTCCAAACTCCAGGCAGATGAGAACTTCACACAGGAAGCATTCCCGCCGCTGCTGCGGATCTCCGACTCTGCCCAGGGTGAGCCGTGCGCTCTGCAGAACGCGGAGCAGCGCCGGGCTGAGCAATCCCCGGGCAGGGTCCGCTCCAGCAGGATCAGGTTGCAGCCCTGCCTTTGTAGCTTTACGCCACACCCCTTCAACGTGAGTTAGTAGGGGAGGATCATATCCAGCTCTGATTCAGGAATTCCCTCTTTCTTCCAGAACTGTTGCTAGGAGCTTGGTGAGTACTTTGCATCAGACTTTCGGTTTTAACCAAGTAACTCTTTTTCCTTTAGCTGCCGAGAGCAGTATCGACTGGTGGCTTTTCGTTAGATGCAGTAGCCAGATGTTTAGATTCAAAGTCCAGCAAAGAGTGCTGTAAAAAGCTCTTTTCCTCTGCAAACTTGAAACAGAAGGACAAAGAATATACTTGTATGATTAATACAACTAATATTTGGCTGCCATAATCTCAGTCTGAGGTATTTTAAGCTCCAAGACAGTTCTTGAAAAGGAGAAAGGAAGCTGTCCTAAAGCTGACTAAGTTAATTCTAATCGATTGCTCGAGTTTGAAGAAAAGCTCTTGCTTTTTGAAGCAATTTCTCCACTGCAGTAGATCCAGGAGAGGCTTGATGCAAGCAGAATGGTTTGCCAGGCTGTTTCAAATCAGTCTGAGGCAACTAACATTTGAAGTAATTCATATTTTGAGGAGTATGGGAAGATTTTAGGAGAATCAAATTAAGCTGATAAGATATAAGCCAATGTCACTCACAGTATATTGGAAATTTACAAGAAACCCTTAATGAGGGTAATGAACGAGGCCTCCAGTCCTATCAGTGTAATAAACGCTGCCCCCCAAAAGACCAGAATATTTTTGGTGACTTTTGTAATATTTTATTTAGAATAATTGATGTAATGATTGTGTTTCAGCTCTCTAGTGTAGCTATGAGACGTTTAAGATACATTTAGCTTTTTAGTGCAGTGCCCACATTTACCAATATTGCTCATGAAATTGTACTTGTTAGTGATCTAGCAATGTTCTAAATGTAGAATGAGAGTTTTACGTTTCTGGCTCAGGACAGATAGAAATTTAATGGCGTTGAGTTTATCTATCCCTAATCTCACTGGAGAGTAATTTTGAAAGATCAGTGGTAAAAATTTGACTCATTGTCTATTTGACATGTAAAGGGAAGTGAGGGACAGCATTCAAAAAGGATGCAGATTTTCTGGGAAGAGAAAATTGATGTAAACTTCAGTTTTAGTAACTGTGTAAAACAAAGCAGTAATACTAGCCTGTATTTTAAAATACTGCTAGAATTGGCTAATACGTTAAAAATTGCAATTTAAATGAGGAAAAGGCCCATAACAGTGGGAAATTAGGAGTAGGGAGAAAAATAGCAATTTGGATTGCAGGGGGGGAGTGTGTGGATGGTCAGTCTGACTCAGTGCTCCAGGAATTAACCATGAAAGTTTCATGGGAAACATCTAAAGATATAACCCTTCCTTCCTGAGTGTCTTATGGACAGACACAGAGACAGGAAGTGCAGCTGTCAGTGCAGATAGGAGCAGCAAGGGCGTGCTGGAGGAATAGCTAGGCACCTACTGGGGCAAAGCTGTCAGCCTTTGGAACCTTCTGCCCATTGTTTAATTTCACTAGGAGACTTTTCTTACTGTCTGCGAAGGCAGCCAGTATCTGTATCCATAGCAGTTCCCTCTGAATTATTGTTTAAGCTGAATTGGAGAATTATAGTCAAGTTTACTTTGTGTGTAGTGTACACAGAACAATGCTGAGGAGTAAAGGTGATTAAAGCACATCCTGCTCTGGACTCTTCTCCCATCAAATAATGCCCCATGTGAAACGGTTCATTAAAAAGCAGCCATGGGGCCAATTGCTTGATGAATCCATTTATTTGAAAGTTGTATGACTTCTATGTCACAGAGTCACCAAGTGTGCTTTAAATTGCCTTTCAGTAGTCTGTGTGTTTGTCCTGTGCATTGCATAGTTTGTGATTTTGAGTTTTAAAGTGTTTCAGCTCTCTGGTGACGTTTAAGGTACATTTAGGTTTTTAGTGCAGTGCCCACATTTACCAATATTGCTCATGAAATTGTACTTGTTGGTGATCTAGTAATGTTCTAAGTGTAGAATTAGAGTTTTACGTTTCTGACTCAGGACAGATAAAAATTTAATGGCATTGAGTTTATCTATCCCTAATCTCAGTGGAGAGTAATTTTGAAAGATCAGTGGTAAAAATTTGACTCATCATCTACTTTACATCTAAAGGGAAGTGAGGGACAGCATTCAAAAAGGATGCAGATTTTCTGGGAAGAGAAAATTTTAAGAAATTGGAGGAAAAAGGATCTTGGAAACAAAGCAAGGATGTAAAAGAAGTGGCATCCTAGCAGACTCTCAGAGCATGCCCAGATCCACAGTTAGAGAAGGAGAAATACGCAGCTCCAGTTCTACCTGCAAGGACTGTTGGTTTCCCAAATAACCCTTCCAAGTGCATAAACAGAAGCTGACACTGGTACCCAGGTGTTCTCCAGCACAGGGGCACTGATATTCTTTATCCTGTTCTGATTCTGTGCATCTTGGATAATCTTTAGGGCACAGCACACAGACTTTTCTCACTGATGTATCAGTGAGATTAGGATTGTATCCAGAAAAAAAGAAAATCACATTTCCTCTAGAAAAAAAGACCATTGCACATTCTGGAAGAATTGCACATTGCACATTCAGAATGTCTCTCACATTCTGGAAGTTGCTTTAATATCTACATTTACTTTAAAAAAGTGATTCTGGAAGTAATTTTAGCTTGCATTGTAAAATAAGGTGGTATCTGCTTTAAGTGCTTTTTTACTGTCATGAGTTTGTTGGTGAGCATTCAGTTCATTCTGAGAATGCCAGAAGGACTCAGAGCATATGTATAGGAAGAAGGAAAGAAATTTTAAAATTAAAAAAAAGAATATCAGTAGAATTTAGTAGCATTGAGGTTTACATGATGTCATATCTCAATTTTGGAACAAAGTGTTTAAAATCTGTAAATTCCAGTAGTTCCTAGTGTTGTTTGTTTGGGCTGCATTCTGGAGTCATATTCTCTGTCTAGAGTGCTGAGAGGAATTGCTGATGAGGTCTTTCTTTCTGAAGCTGCTCTTCACAGTGAAACCAAAGAGGGAAAACTGTCTCAAAAACCAGGGACAAACTACCCGCTTCTGTATGTTTCTATTATGAAACCATTTTAACCTTACAGTGGGGACAAAGTACCCCTGGGGACAAAATGAAGCAAAACCATATGGGGAATTGTATAATTCCTTTCCCCTCATAGTTACTTCACAGCAAAACAGACTTATTTTAATCCTTTTAATTTTCTCTCACAACTCTTTGTTCGGTTTCTCAATTACTTCCTGTGCTGTTAATACAGCTGTTTATTTCCCACCTTTAGTATTGCTGCCATCTTCCCTGACGAGTTCCTCTCATAACTGAGTGGAGCTCAGAAGTTAGCCAGGTAATTAGATTTACAATTTAGTGAGACACTGAAAGGTTCACTAGGCTTTTGACCCCCAGGGGTATAAATTGGACCACAAGAAAGTTCAACTTTCTTTCAGAAAGTTTAACCTTCCTTCAGAAAATAAAGCATTCCAAGAGAAGTAATTTTAAAGTTACTACATTAAAAGACTAGTTGCAGCAACTAAGCTAGAAATACAAATTCTATGTAAAGAAAGTACTCAGTTGATACCATTTTTATGGACTTCAAGAAAGGTGTCTCAAAATGTGTTGGCATTTGCTCTGTGTCCACAGGAGCTGGCACTGCCATCAGAATGAGATGCATGATCTATACGTGGTGGGAGATGAAGGGAATACAACTCTTCTTTTCTATGGCATTGTTATTTTATTGGTTTGAGGTAGCTGTAGGGTGCTAATCTGAGCCAGCCTAGTCTGCCTTGGCTACCTGTACTCCAGCCTGAGGAAAGCTATGGCACCCTGAAGCCTGGGTGATTCCCACTGAAGGCAGTTCAGCATTTCTCACCTGTGTGACAATCACACATCCACAGTAGGAAAAGTGCCTGTGGGGTCTCCAACTGGGAAGATAGACCAGGTGAGCTAAACTTGCCTGACAGAGCAAGGAAATTTGTATTTTCAACCTCTGTGTGTGTGAAAATGTGATTGATATGATGATGAGGTTACCAAAGGTGAATGGGTATGAACAAAACCAGTCACAAGAGGCTTCACTGGGACAGTTGTTTCCTCCTGTGCCTGCCTGTGGTATTGTCAGCATCTGACAGCATCACAAGTCAGTAGTCACAGCATGTGCAAATGGGAAATTACACACCTCTGGGGTATAGATATATCATAGAGTACTGAAATTACTCTCCCCACTAGAAAATCAGGTTGTGCTAAGCTAACTGACATCTAAATAGACTTCTGTTTATCAATAAGCACAGCTGAGAGTTGAACACATGGACTGGAGTTTTCCAGTCCAAACTACTAGGAAAAAAAAAGAAAAACCAAAACCAGATTAGACACTTTATAGTGCTTAGATGTAACTAACATTGCTGCTTGTTTGTTTTGTTAGTGGATTTTGTGCTCTGGAGTATTTTTTATTAGGATACTGAAAGCATTCCTTGTTTGAAAATAAGATCAGATGGCCAATATTTTTGCTACCAATGGGTAGTTTCTTTCCGAGCAGTACAGGCCTGAATGTAGTGGGTTTGTTTTGTTTATTAAGATTTATGAAATTATTTAAACAATTCATTTGCTTTAGTCCACATGTGAAAATATTTTGATAGGAGCAAAAGATTTCTTTTCCCTGTTGAAAGCTATATCAAAATGGAAATGAGCTAGTTATGTGATTTGCTGTAGACAAACCAGTGGTCCTGTGAAAAGTGCAGTTATTTTAATGACTCAGTCTTAATTTCAGAAGTTATAATTGCCTTTGACTGTTGCATCAGGTGCTCTGCACTGCTTGGTCAGGGAGTTAGGAAAAATTTTTGCAGGCTTCTTGAGCCAAGGCTTATTGTCACTGTAGCTCTGCCTACCTGATGATATCCAGTTCCCAGCTCCTGGGTCATGGATATATCATGGATGGGACACCTGGCTGAGCCAGGCAAGAAGGAGAACTCCATGGGGGAGGAATTTAGAGACTGAAGCTGTGTCACAAGAAAAGGTGACTGGAGACAGCATGGCAGAAGTACCTAGTGTCAGATGTGAACAGACCAGCAGAAAAAATACAAGAAAAAAAATAGGTCCTGGACCTAAGCTGGGGAAATGGAAAACAGTTTTAAAGCAAGAGTGAAAGAAGTTAACAAGGAAAATGAAAAGGCAAGAGGTTTACAGGCATATGAAAAAAAGAAGGGACTTCTTGTGCTGGGTTTATTAATTATTTTCTTAAAATTTTCATTTAAAAATATGACAAGGTTTTTCTTTTCAGTTCTTTTATTAGGTGTGCTTGAAAAGCAGCATTTACAATCTTTATAAAAGCAGAAGGAAGGCAGGAGTTTAAATCTGAAACAGTGGCATCTGGTTATACAGCTTTTCAAAATAAAAGCTAATAAAAACATTAGTTTTTCCAAATTTTCTCTGTAGTTCCCAGTTTTCAGTTTCTGGTTTTCACTAGGTCATTTCAGAGACTGGAATAGTGCACCAGCAAAGAATTTATGCTACATGGTGACAGCTAGGTAACCAACCAGAATTCTCTTTTATGACAAGAAGGAATTTGAAGTTCTTGGAGGAAGCAGATGGAGTCCCTGGTCTCAGGACTGACAGACTCTGAGAGCTGCTACAGCAGGGCACAGAAAAGGGGAGATCATTTGGGATAGGGGGTGGAATTTCCATAGCTTTTGCTTTCAGTCAGTAATGTTTGCATGCTCATGATTCACTAAGTTGCTGTGACAGCACAAGGCTCTGGTGAGACTGGTGGAAGTCTGTTTAATTGACAGCTCCTCACTGACTCAGGTGTCACCATCAGAACAGAGGTGATGGAATTCCTGCTCACTGCATTCTTCATATTCACAGCTGAGGGAATGAGAAAACAGCTCCAAACAAGCACACATAACAAAATAATTGTTAAGAGAACTGACTCTGCAGCTGGGAGACAATGCTGCAGATAAGAATAATGAAGCCTTTGTCACACAAGTCCTAGTAGATAGTGCAAGATATCATAGGGCAAAGACAATGCCTCTGAACTGTAGTGAACTGAAAAAGGTCTGCTTTTATATCAGAAGTGTTATAATCCTGTCTAGTTAGACCTTTTAATCCTTAATTTTAGGCTGTGCTAAATTGGACCTCTGGCCATGCACATCCTACCTCCTGCTATTAATTGCTCTACTTTATTATATCCTCTGCCTTTTTTGTGTGTGTGTGTTTCTATTTCCTGGGCTGACAGTGTGAATGAGTCATTTTTACAGGCATTGCAATGTCACTTTAGGTCTTTTTCTAAGGATGTCTTTTTTTGGCTACTATGGGAAATGCTAGTTTTATTTTTCTTTTTCCAGTTAGCTTGTTAGAGATAAATGCCACACTGGAAAAAAAATGTAAGAAAAAAAAAAGAAAAAGAAAAAAAACCAGTTTGTGGCTAAACATTCTAAACGTTCAGGGAACTATAGAAATTGGTGTTGAAGAGACTGCTAGGTAAAACAAAAAAAAGTGTGTGTGTATAGTGTGTATATATATACACACACACACATAAAAGTCCTATCTCCAAAGTCTGCAAACTGCATGGACAAAAAACTGAGTTTTATACTTTTCTGATTTTGGCAAAAAAAACCCCAAAACCCTTGATATCTTCCTTTTGGTTTTGTTTTGGCTCTCAGGATAAAAAAGGCTTGGTTATAAAGGCCAGGTAGTAAGGATCTGTTACTGGGAGCTTCCCTGATTGTTTGTGGTCGGCCTTGGCCAGCTGTACTTCAGCCTGAGGAAAGCTAATGGCACTAAATGAGAGTGTTTAATTAAATCAGTAAATAAATCAGTGCAAATCATTACCCACAGACCTTTGGTCTCCTTTGTCAAGTAAAATGCTTGTTGTCTGTTGTAAAATGTCTCCTGAAAAGGTGGGGAGTTTGGGAGCAGTAGGATGCCAGTTCCTAAGGAATGGTCTGTGTGAAGTAGATATTAATGACATGATGGAGTAGAGTATTAATGCTGGACTGATGCCTGGCTGTCCTAAGCAAAAATCCTTCTGGAGGAAAAGGCTTCATTTACTCTGAGAAGTTTTCACAATGTGTCTGAAACAATTAAACAGTTGAACATGACTTATTTAAAATTGAAACATCTCCTGTTTTTCTCACGAGAGACAGCTTTTCACCAGTGTGTGGATTTGACATTTTACTGAACCAAGTATCATAGATAAAGTATTTTAAACTTTGCACTTCATACAAATACAACAAGAAAAAAATCTGAATGCTTAAAAAATTATAACAGTATCATAAGAGACTTACAGCTTTAAAGTTCTGCTTTTGGGAACTGGGCAGCCGAACACCCAGTCAGAAAACCTGGACTTTTTCTAGAGGGTTTGTGTTTTAATTGAAAATCCCATGCCAAGTACGCTTTGATCTGGGATTTCATTCCTCCTTTAGGAATAATAAGAAATAATTAAACTATGGAAGGATTTAAGCATTTTATTATGAAAACCTTCACCCCAGTCATCCCACCTCCAGCCAAACCTGAGCCAGTGTTCTGGGACTGTGACCTGCTGGGAAGGTTAGCAGGAAGATAAAGGAGATTGTGTTTGGTCAGGAGACTTTGCAGCAAGGCAGATATGCTGTGCACAGCCTGCAGTGTTCCTGTTGGGAACTGGCCCAAGCTTCGAGAGGTCCAACTTTGACACACTTTTGACCCTTCCTTTTAAGGGAAATGTAGGAGTTGAGTGGAAGAATAGAAATGCTGTACCCTGGTAAGGGTTCTGTTCTCTGAACAAATACAGTAATTCGTCCTCATAATCACACAGTGACAATTCTGTATGGTAGCTCATGATACACAAAATTCTATTTCCAAATGAAAAAATGTATGCAAACTTATTAAGGATTTCCATTTCTGCCTGATTTCCTCTCTTCTTCTTGGGGAAAAGCTTTTTAGAATATGGGATAACTGACTGAAAAGTGATTACTAAATTTTGCAATCTAAATCTATACTCTGCAGATTCCTGGAAGAAGGAACAAAAGCCTCAATTTAAGTGATAGAAAAACAAATTGAAATAGAATTTTGCTGAACTAGTGAGAGTTTTGATGGCAGGTTTGGAAAAACTCAAACATGGAAAATGAGGGCTCAGGGACAAACATGGAATTAATCCATGGGTTACTTGAGGTTGTGAATAATTAGCTAGTTCCTTTATGAAGAACCACAATTGTGCCAATGGTTACTTCTAAGGAAAACAATGTGGCAGAAATTTGCTCTTTCCCATGTAATTTCAAAAACTATAATTGAATTTTGTAATTTTTTATTCCAGTGACCTCACTGGAGCCAGGCAGTTTGAAACTTATTACTCTGAGTATCAAATCTGAGTGTTTGATGGTATTTCTGCTTTAAGTGAGCCTAAATAATGTCAAACCATCACCACTTTGTTTATATTGCAATGCTAAGTATCTCTGCAGCTCTTTGAACTTTTTACTTAATATTTCTCCCCATTCATTTTTCTTAGTTCTGGATTTAATTTTAGTTGATAAACTAAACTGACATGATAAATCAGATGTCTCTCAAATCACAAGAACAGTCTTAGACAACTTCAGATTACTTTGTACAGTGTTACTTTCTATTTTAAAGCATGACTGGAATTTTTATTGGGGCAAAATTAAAAGATTTGTTGTAACTCTTTTTTTTAACTTTTGGATGAACATGCATAATTCCTCCAAGGTTAGGTACTACAGAACTTTGTATATAAAGGATTGTAAAACTGGAGTTCCAGTTAGAATTATGATAAAAGATCCTACTTTTATTTTTTTAAAAATATCTGAAAATGAGCAACTCTAGCTCTTGCTCTTTTTTCCATTTACAGAATATTTCAAAACTTGTGCATTGGTTTCTAATCCAAGAGAGGTTATTCCATCTCTGCTGGAAAACAACAATTTCTGAATTTGTTCAAGAATTAAAGAATAGTCTCTGAGCAAGATTTTAAAGTCATTATTAAAAGTACAAAATGAGATCTGTATTAGTTTGCAAAATGTTTTGTCAAACTATATTTGGATAAAGTCTTTTAGTTGTTCTGGTGGAATTTAAGCTTAATAATTGAGTTTAGAAGGAATCAAAGACATGTAGTTTTTAATTTATTTTGGCAGGAACACATTATGATGTAGAATTTACCATGGTCATATTTTCTGGCTAAAATAGAAATTGCTTTAAACCCAAAATTTTTATTCCATTATTAAAAAAAGAAAAAAGGAAGAAGTCTCAGTCCTTTTCACTACATTATATACTGAATCCTTCTGGAAGAGAATTGTCAAATTTAAAAATTACCTGAGTAGTTTGTGCTACTCATGGGTTCTCCAAGAGTTTTTTTCAAGAATTCATTTCCTTTATCTTATATGCTGCAAACTGAAAAAGCACTGAGTATGCAAAAGGAAAAATTAGTAAGTTTTCTAGACAGAAATAAGAATTGTGTCTCTGATTTGGTGAAGAGGTTGTCTTCACAGGCCTGTAAACAAAATCACTACAGAACAAAGATGTCTGAAGGTGAGGAACTTCCTAGCCCTTAGATTTTTATGTTTGATTTACTTAATTAACATAGCAAAAACCTCTGGTGTTGTACTTAAAGAGAAGAGGGTAGGAAGGTACAGATTATGAATAGGGAATTGATCTGTTGATAACAAAGAAGGTATTGATTCTATTCTCTAATTAAAATCCAGAGATCCTTTAGGAAACTTTTAGTTAGTTGGAAAATATGTATTTCTAAAAAAAGTTAAAGCAAAAGTTTTCTGGAGTTAATTTCATGTGTGCATGCGTAACCTCATCTTTGGCAACATGAACATGCCAGCTGCCCTGGAATAAAAGTGTTTTCCTTCTGTCAGTGATTGCACTAATTCAGAGTGAAAAATAATAGCTCTGTATTTAAGTGACATTCTCAGTATTAAAGAGATCTACAAAACATAAAATTCTGCTTACAGCACTGAAGTCCATGTTGCAAAAATATTCACTGATTCCTCTGAAATTCAACTCACTCAAGAGTCTGGGGACTTGGCAACTATACATTGAGTAAATATTCATTAAAAATATTGTGGCAATCAATATAGGTTCTGCAGGTGGAGTAAAACTTACTCGAAATGATTTGACTTGGCAAGCAATACCACATTGTGTAATTAACACCAGGATGTTAAAAAGACCCAGTGCTACATTTTGTGCCATGATGTGTTCTGGGAGGTGATTTCAGCTGGGGTTTAGAATGAGAGCAATGGCAGTGCCTCTAACCTGTCCTGGAGGTGGGATGGAAGACTTGCAATCTGCTGAGCACAGCTGCAGTCCTGGTCTTGTTTTTCATCGAGCTTACAACATGATTATACTAAAAAAGCTCACATTATCTCCAAAGCTCCCAGTTTGTGTGTCTCCCACAGGGCTGTGCACTGCGCCCCTATGCTCAAGGAACCTGACTGAATGTGTCAATTGTCATTTTTATGTTGTACAGGGAAGATGAAAGGAAGAAAGAAGGGACATTCCTTATCTTCATCCTTTATCTTGCTGTTCTTCTGTATCGCTGGGCACACAACTGGTGAGCTGGATGGCAGCAAAGAAGAGCTGGTTCTGGGTAAGAGATACTAGAAAACACCTAAAACTCAGCCAACAAAAATCAGATGCTCAAACAACAAAGCCTACTATGTTAAAATGCACTGCAGTTGTAATTCTGTGCTTGATAACTTTAGTGGGAAAATTTTGAAGTTGAAACTAAGCTGAAAACGGTCTCTAACTAGGACAGAGATGCTTAGAATTATTTATTAAGCTTTAACAAAATTGCCTTCTGCTGAGGCTTCTGTTTCCCAAGCTTTTTGGAACATCTGATCCTAATCAAACACTGGGTTGGATATCAAGATGATTCCTTTAAAGCTCTGCTTTAGGAGCATGGAAAAGTTCAATGTTCAGGCAAGGAAACATAGAACTGGCTAACTCTGGCTTTATTTCCTCACAGAAAAAGCAGAAGTATGGTAAATACCATTGTAGATTGATGTTGCTCTGTTCCATGCACAGATCTCTTGAGTCACAGTTAATTTGCAAAGTTGGATTTAAAGATGATACAATTACTGTCCTGGTAGTTTTCCTGGGCCCTAACAAAGGACTTTATATTGCCGCAAATGATTTGATATCACTGGATATAAATAAAGGAATTGGACTCAATCCATGTTAATCCCTTCCAACTCAGGATACTCTACAATTCCATGACTAAAAACCCACCATTTTTTGAATTTTTTTGTTAGAAAAACAGTGTGACTGCTAGAACTGGGGATGTTCTCAGATTTTCACCACGGTAAAACCATTGTTTACTTCACTGAAATTAAGATGGACTAGAATTCTAGACTGGACATAGTTGTGAAGGGTATTCCAATTTCTTCCCAAACAATTCAGAGAAAGATGAGGGAAAAATACACTGCTGGGGCCACACTATAATCTTCCTTTTCCCTTTGAGAAAATGACTTGCAACTGTGATCACTTTCCTAAGCTGCAGAGGACTATGAAGGGGATGCTTTTGTTTGACATGTCTGATTTTGAAGTGCAAATGAAATTGCAGCTCAGGGGAACTTTTTTGTTATGTTTTGTACTATTTCCATCCAGATTATTTCTCTCTATCAGACTCTTGCAGCAGTGCTCTTTGAGACAGAAATAGTAATTGTGCACAGTCATGGCTATACTAAGATAGGACCATGTCACAAATAGTCACTACAATTTAAGATATGGGCTGTTCCAGGTTAAGTGTATGCTTAGAATGGCTGTGTAGTAAAGTTTGCTTCATGCAGAATGAATTTGTTTCTTTTTAACTCTGAAGTACAAAAATGCCCTTCTTCTTTGAGGGTAAAGCCACATTTATCTTAGCCCCACAGCTCTTAGTGCTGTATCAATTCTTAGCCAAGCCTGCAGGTCATGAAGGCGAAATCAGCTTGCATGCATTGTCACCAGAACAAGAAATCCGATGGCTTAATTTTTTTCCTCTATTTATTTTGTTTATAAAAGAAAGTAAGTAAATAATCTCAAGGAAATTAAATAGTCATTTTACTGGGGATTATTTTTTCACTGGTTATTTTGCAACCAGTTACTTAGGATTATGTGACCACTAACTGATTTAGTATGAGAAACAGTTCTGAACTTCTGGGCTTTAGTTCTAAAGTAAAAAACCCATCATATGTGAGGCTTAGATATTAAACTAGGATCCTGTTTTTGTAACTACTGAAGACTCAGTTGCAGTGTTTACAGTAAAAAAGCTTTTGCCATACTCTGTTTTCACAAAATATTTAGATTGTTGTTAATTAAAATTGTATTTGTGGTTTCTCAAGATTTAACCTCTGGACTCAGAGACTTGAAATGTCGAAATTTTGTGGTCTGCAGTGTCATCGATACATTTATTTTTGAAGTTAGATGATTATAAAGCAGTGACATATTTTACATCAGCATTCTATAAATTTCAGGTGCTAAAGGATAAAATTACTTGAGTGCATCCATTATTTTTAATGTCATGCTTTTGGATCACATTGAGTACAAGTGCTTTGTGAATTTAAGAGGTGGGTTTTTGTCTATTTTAATTGTAGCAATAATCAAGATTGCAGGGTCAAGTCCAATGGAATAAAAAAAGCTTTTTAATTCGTTCTCTCCCAGCAAAACCTGTCATTTTTCCATCAACAGATAAGTGTAATAATAAAAATGAAAGGTATAAAAATATCCAGGCTATGTATATTGTTCATTAATCCCTTATGTGGTAGGCAGCACTTTAGTTGATGTTCCAAAGCCTGAAGAAAATGACTTACAAATTGAATGTGCTTTTTATTCATACGTGAAAGCTTGCCAAGAATAAATGTGCCTGCCTAACGAAAGCATAGGAAACACAGGGTAGGAAGAGCACTGAACAGTGTGTGGGTGTGAAGCTGTCAAATTGACAAAGATGGAGAAAAAAACAACTATTCATTAGTGACAAGGTGCTTAGTATTGATACCACTTATCAAAAGGAGACATTGCCAAGGAAGGCTAGAACGATGACAGCATATCTTTATAATTAGGGATAACCACGGAAACTCATATAAAGTTGAGAACACATAACCTAAGCAAACTAAAACAAAGTATTTTTACATAAAAATTCAGAAATATTTGTGATCTTTATTCTCTCAATTCATATTGTTCTGTTCTAAAAAGCAACTCCTCCATAATCCTCACCTTTCATATTTATTGTGCTGCAGATGTAGTCTAGAAATCAGTTCATTTCCTAATTAAAAGGAGATCTTTTTATAGAGCAGCCCTGCAGATTACCCACAAGAGCCTGAAAGCCGAATTAGTCTTTTGTTATGCCTACATCCAGAGGACAGGTATTGTTTTCACTCGTACTAACGTGAGAGGATTAGCGGCGTTATTCACCACTTCTGCTTTTGTAAAATTACCCTGCTTGCAGAGAAGTGCTAACAGTGCCTTGCCCGGCTCACACACAGCCCCGTGTGCTCAGGGCTGCGCCAGGGCTGCAGCTCAGCAGATGAAATGAAATGAAATCAGTGAAATGAAATCATTTCTCAGTGAAATGTCTGCACTGAAACCAGGAGTGCTGCTCATGAGCAGCAAGGACTGCCCTGAGAGGGACAGCAAACGTGAGAATGGCTCTGCTGTGCAGGAACAGTCTTGGCCCCTGCCTTGTTGCAAAAAGCAAGAAGGCTGGAGTGACAAAAAATACCTGCAATGAGCTCATTGTGAACCATTTCATGGGCATGACTTGCTCTGTGGGTGTTTAGTGCTCATGGTGCTGATTTAAGCAAGGCATTACATGAAAAAGTTGGGGAGGGGGAAGATAAAGGGGACAGGAGAATTTTGCTGGGGTTTTTTTTCAGTTTTAGTATGTGGAGTAATAACTTCTGTGTGACAATGAACATCACCTGTAATCATTAGTTAATGTACTTATAACAAAATTGTCTTGGTCTAGTACAGTCCTACAGTTATACAGGTATTCTTAATGTATTTGGACCAGATGTCTAAACTGGATGAGTAATAAATATCCAACAGATACAGATCTAAATTGGGGGGTTAAACTCTTTTTTTTTTTAATGACAAATTAAGTGTGCTGTGTTTAAGAAGGAGAATGAATGCAATCATACATATAAGGTGGAAAATAAAGTTGAAGCACCTGTATAACAAAGTTCTATTTGCTGGAAAGTAAATAGAAGTTACAGAGCATTACAAAAGGAATTCAGTGTCGTTTTAAAAACAAAGGCAAGTGATTTTGTGTTGGATTAAGGAAAAAAAACAAAGAAAATTATTCCATTCTATTTTCCACTAGTAGGGGATTACATTCAAGTCTCAGCAGCACATGTTACTTTGAACCCAGACCAATAGCAAACATCCAAATAAGAGTTATGAGAGGGTTAGAAAGCAAGGCCAATAAAAAGATGAGAAGAAAGAAGTTTATTTACTATGGAGAT
This sequence comes from Cisticola juncidis, assembly GCA_013400215.1. Classification (NCBI taxonomy): domain Eukaryota; kingdom Metazoa; phylum Chordata; class Aves; order Passeriformes; family Cisticolidae; genus Cisticola; species Cisticola juncidis. The sequence goes on from VXBR01000802.1 coordinate 2,163,437, forward strand.
AATTAAGAAGAGACAAAAGTCTTCCAATAAAAAGAGAGTAGACAGAGGTTTGGTTTACTGAAGCAGTGTGATGAGTGCAGGGCAGCAGCTTCAAGCAGCCAGGGAAGCAGCTGAGCTTGGAGAGCCCAAAATCAAGGTCAAGAGTGCAGGAATCAACTTCCTCTCCTACAGCAGCTTTGAATCGCAACACACCAAGGGTAGATTGGAAAATCAAAACTGATTTACCATATGTGTATAAATGGTTTTAAATTATTTTGTCTATGCATGAAGTAAGTAAAAATTATTCAATATATTACCATGACTATTCAGGCAGTATATTACCAAAAAAAGGGGCTGTCTTACAAGAAGAGTGGTAAAATCCTAGAAATAACTGCTTCAGTTTGCTTGGAATTTTACCTCACTTGGATGAGAAACTCCATTAACATTCCTTCAAGTGTTATCTTCCTCTGTTTCTGTTGAAGAATTTTCACTGACCTTCCTGAAAGACATCTTCAGTAAATGTCATATCCTGTGCTTTTCACACAACACCTAAAATGTAATAACCCTTTGTCCCAGTGTTCAAGAGCAGAGGATGAGGCCTTACACTAAGAATTAGTTTTTTTTTCAAAATATATTCCACGAATGAAATGAGTACAGGCAGATGTGTGTCTGTGCAGATCTACTGGGCAAACACTCCTGCTTGTCTTCTCAACTGCTACTCTAATCTGAGAAGGAAAGCTAATTTTATATCATCTGCCTGAGTTAAGTGTTCCCAGGTGTAAAATAATGGGGAAGAATTCCTTCACTGTTTCCAGACAGAAGAATGATTCAGTTCCGATGAATCCCTCCGAGACCTCTTTCTTCAGAGTCACTTGGTTACTGTGTGGAGCTGGAGGGCTTGGCCCCCGGGGGTTTCACAGGGTACAGATTTTACTCAAACTATGGCAACTTTCTAGCATTCCTAGGAAACGCAGTGATTGCCAAGAAGTGTGACACAGTTACTCATTATGTTTGCAGCAGATGTCGGGACATCTGACACTGGTTAACAGCATCCCTGCGACTGCAGGGGAAAGGCCTTAGGAGGTAACCAAAACAATGATTGTTCCCTGGGTCTGATGGGAAGTGGGCTGGGAGTGGAGACCAGAAAGTTCCCAGGATGAACTCTGCTAAGCCGTTTATTCATCCTCTTTGTGTAGCTTTGCAACTATGCTTGCATATTATTTTTGTTTGGATAGCCCACGGTGTTGGGGTGGTGCAATGCAGCAAGAAAATGAACTGACATAACTCTGTGTCTGCAGTTTCAGTAGTTAAGGAGCTTGGTAGGTTTTCACAGCCTCTTGTAGACTGAACAGGGTCAGTGGCAGAGGTCACAGAGGGGGATCTCATTTCTCAGGTGCCAAGAAAATGACGTGTTTATAAACCAGCTGCCGGCCCTCACCCCAACCACATTTGAGTTGGATTGGTTTCTGTGGAGCTCTGAGTGTTCGATTTCAGCATTTCAGGAGTGAGTTCATAACTTACTGAAAACTTTGATGTTTTGAATGCATTTTTTCCCTGGTACTGAGTGGGGGAAATCCAAAGTTTCATTTGCCATGCAGTATCCTCTCAACTTTTTAGTTGAGCCTTTTAAAGTCCCTTCCAAAGGATTCTCAGGCCTTTTGCAGAACTTTAGAACCTTTGAAGTCCAACTTGGCATTTATTGTGACTTCTAAATACTAGATCTTTGCAGACTTGGGAAGACCCAGCTATTGAAACTGGAAAGAAAAAAAAATCTGAAATTTTGTTTGGTGAGCTGAGCTTCATAGAAAGTTTACCAAATCTAACATCTCTTATAATTATTAATTTTATTTCATCAATTTTTCCTATTATACGGTCTTCAATAATATTTTCAAATCTGTACACCCAGCTTCAGAATCTGAAAATCTATTTTCACCGTTATGGCATAAGTCACAAACTATTTAGAGGACTGAATATTTAAATAGAACTTTGAAATTAGTCCTTTTAATATATAATTTAATACCAAATGGTATTAGATCTTTTTGAAGATCTGATTGTGTGCCACTATTGTTTTGTTGGTAGTAATTGTGTAATAGATGCTGTTAGTTTTTCAAGGACTTAAATTCTATTCTTTAAAAGATTTTAGTCCTGAAATTTGTTTCTTTTCTGTAGGTTTAATAGTTATAAGTGGCTCAGATGGAATAAAACTAGTAAACTTCCATGGACCTTACTACTTAGGAGGATTTATCTCAGCTCTTCGAATTTAATTCAAAGATTTTATAATAAGGTCAATTTTAGATGCTAAAATTAGATATCCACAGAGCAGGTAGGTAGTAAGTACACAAGTTCCCTTTTAACCATGTCATAAAGCCTGATTTTCGTGGATCCTTTTAATTAAATCTGGAAATTTAACCAAGTAATAGTAGGAATCTGTAATGATTACATGAGCATGTAAACTCTTCTCCTCTTCCTATTTTTTTTGTCTCCTTCCTGGGCCATTGCAAAGAGCACAGAGAGATATGTTTGCAGATATGTTCTGAGATATCAATGTTCCAGTTAGCTGTAAGAGAATGAATTAAAAACTTGAGGACTGTTCTTCTGGCTCCTATGGCAAGCACACAAGCTCTGTAGAGCATTCAAAAGCCTCTGGGGTAAAATACTGCCTTGGAAAATCAAAACAGAAAAATATAGTAAACCATATATTTGTAAGGGAGCAGTGTCAGGAACTGGATTGCTAGTCAGAATTTCCTCATAGTCACTGACAGGGTGAAACTTTGCTAGCGTTCTTCACAATGCATATGGCAATTTATACACAACATTCCCTCACCTAACATATACTGAAAGATAGAAATGACACAGTTTGAAAACATTCAGCTTTGTGTTGCCTTGACGTTCTAGTTGTATTCTGTTGAAAGCTGCAATGCAAGAACGGTGAGATCAAAGCGAAAGGAGCCTGGTGCCTGTCAGGGTCCCGGCAGGGTTTGTCCCAGCGAAACAAATCTGACAGGAGAGGGCTGCCCTCTGCAGGGCTCTGGCCATCCCACACTGTTCCTGGCACATCCTTCACGAGTCAAGTCCACTGGGAGCAGTGCATGGAGAGAGCCCAAGGAAGCCTTCCTGCACTGGTGCTCATCGTGTCTTTTGGAGCTACCAGGACTTTCTCAGTGTTTTTGTTATTCAGCATTGCCCCCCAGCTCGTGGGACTGAGCCACACTCTAGGACTGTTTAGAGGTTTGTGATGAGGAGTTGAAGTTTATACTGTGAGCTGTGTCAGTGGAAAATTGAAACCACACATTTGAATTGATCAAATGGAATTTGTGTTCCAATGCAGATGATGTTTTTCCTTTTACATCTGTTTAGTGTGTTCAGAACTCTGCAGACAGATGTTGTGCAGTGCCTCTCTAGCAGAACACACAAGCAATCTCATCTGGGAGTTGCACAATGCAGAATGCGGCACACTAAGTCAGTTATTCCACTTCTCCTCTGTGTTGCAGGTGCTGCTTTGCCACCACTGAAGCTCGTGCACTCGTTCTGTGCCATGAAAGCAGACGAAGGTCCGTGCAAAGCCATCCACATCCGCTATTTCTTCAATATTAAAAGCCGCAAGTGTGAGGTGTTTGAATATGGTGGATGCCATGGCAACGAGAACAACTTCCTAACACTGGAGGAATGCCAGGAGAAGTGTGTGGTAACAGGCCAGTACTCATTCTCTTACCCCTCTACCAATTCTTTGTTTGCATCTGTTATTTTTCATTCACAAACCACTTGAATTTGGGAAGTAGAAGAGCTCTTCAGTTCCTATTAATACAGAAATACAATTCTCGAATTATGTTCCCGAATATTCCCACGTAAGTTATAGTCATCTGAATCATTTTACATGGTGCGAGCAGACATTTAGGATTTGGAAGGATAGGTGGGTTTTTTAGTGTACCTGAGGAACAGAGACACCAATACAAGGAATCTTATTTCCTAGCTAGAACCCTGTTTTGGATGAGTTCTGGAGTAAAACTGATTTTGAGGCTGGGGTCAGCTGGTGGGTAGCAAAGATGTTCTTTATCGCTTTCAGAGTGTCTCGCCCAGGTTTTTTTGGTATTTTAGCAATCGGTAAGGATAAAAGCTGTTTACAACACTATCCCTTCTCCAGACTATATTATTTGTGTCTTTGATCCATAACACCCAAGTTTTAAAAAAAGAATACAAAAGTAAGATAGAATTTGAGTCATTTGTTTTAAAATCTTCCTTACAGACTATTGTATGGGAGCAGATCTCATTTCTGGGCAGAAAATCAAACAAAGAAGGAATTCATTACAGATGATTAATCTGTTTCGTGTTATGACTCCACCAAGTTTAAAAAGTGCAATCGTTCAGAACAAAAAATTGAAAGTTATTGTTTCCTTGAATAGCATTCACTGTCAGAAAGACCTGGAGTCTAGGATGTGATTTAGCTCTTTTTTGTTTTACACCAGGCTGGCTTTTGGTGATTTCCAGCTAGTATTTGGTCTGGGGCTTCAGCAGGACCCACAGCATCTTTACCATGCTTGCAGTGCAGTTATTTGCAAGACTGCACCTGCCAGTATCTCATCCAAAACTTGACATTTCCTGTCACAGGAGATCTGAAGTGTTTGTCCTCAATTTCAATTTAAGGGCTAAGACAGAGGGATAAAAGAGAAAAGGCCGGAATGAAGTGTCCAAGAGTCATAATCAGGTGTCATGAGTGAAGATTTAACACATTATTTCTTCAATCTGATATTGCTGTTTTCACAGAATAAGCTGAGTTGGAAGGGACCCAGTATTACTGTAATTCTAACACACATGTTGGATCTGGAACAGATCTTCTAGAGCAAATCCTCTACTGGCATGTATTTGTCATAACTCTATAGTTTAAAACTGAAAGTTATTTAAAATGAGAGTTGGCATAATGTCTACATCTTGGTACTCAGCCCACAAACACTTTTCTGTGTACGAATAACAGAGATCCAAGAGCTCCAAGAGCTGGATCTGCTTGGAGGAAGAGGATAAACAAAGGCTCATGATCGCTGTGTTCTCTGAATGGATAACAGCAGATAAGATGGCTTGGTGTTATGTACAGTGGGCTGCACACTATCAGGCATAAAGCAAAGTAAACTCTTAAGTTGATCCCTTTTAATAATTAAGCAAAACCTTGTATAATTTTGTGAATTTTTCTTAAGTCTCACTCCATCTGTGCAGCCTTGTAGTATATAGTTGTATTCATCTTGCATGTCCAGTATTTATTACTGCAGATCAGTATTTAGTGACTGTAGAAATGAGTCTGAAAATAGAGTATGTGTGACACAAAGGTGCCTAAAAATAAAGGAAAATCTGAAATAATAAATTGCCACTTTGAAGAATGTGAAGACCAATACTGATAAAAATAAGCACAAGGGCAGCTGTCTAATATAGCTGATGTAATTTCTAATGTAGAAATTCAGAAGAAATAATATGATTGGTCAAAGCTTTTGATTTTCAATACTCAGCACAAATACAAGAATAAATGAGCCAGCTTGAGTGAATTACCAGATCAGGATAACTTGTCAAAGGTTTGGAATCAATAAGCCACCAGACAGAGATGACTGATGGCAGTACAGGAGAGTCCAGAGAGCCCAGCTGCAGGTTGGCCACTCTAAGGCTGTCCAAGACAAGTTTCAGATTCAGAATGATAACTTCTGAATCAAGCTTCCTAGAAATCAGCTGTATTTTTTGTTTCTTGTGCCCACACTCACAGCTCCAGGGAATGAAAATGTGTTCCTTTCTAAGAGTACTTTGCCTGGCTCCACAGGCTCCACTGTTTACTGGATATGAGTATAATCACAAATGTCATCACTACCACAGAGATCTTAATTTTCAAGGCAGTGAACATAAATTTTAGGCTACTTAAACTTGCTGCTGTGGGAGAATACCTGCTGATAAATGGTCTTGGCCACGGTGGCAAGTCTATTATTTAGAGTGGATTTACAAAGAAATGCACTTCATTGAAAAAAAAGAAATCAACTCAGATGTGGATTTGGCTTTTTGACTGAAACCAGAAGCAAAAAACACTGTTGACATGGCTGTAAGATTAAAAGATTCTAGGCCTGTATAAACTCACAATAAAATTTTCCTTTTCCCTGCCAGAAGAGTAGAGATCCCATGTCAAAAAATGATTGCTGGTTTTGCCCTGAAGGGGACAGCTGAGTGAAATTAGTGCAATGGCCTGACGTGCGTGTCCATCGTTTAGGTCACGGGTTTAAATGCTGAGGGCCAAGCCTCCTACTAATAGGAAAAACTGGAAATTTGTTCAAAGAAGTGCTATGTCACTCTGAAGTGCATGCCATGTCTTTAATATTTTTTAAAGGGTAACAGCTGCATTGTCCCAGAGGTGGAAGGAAAGATATGTCATGACAGAATTTCTACCCAATAGATGTGCGTTGAAAATATAACATCAGCAGGTTCCAGAGAAAACTGTGGTAGAATTATGATACAAAAGGGTAGTAAAGTACAAAACAAGAATTATGAAGCAATACAAATAAGTTAACTAAGGCAGAGTCCAGCAGCTGCTGGCCACGTTTCTCTCAGCTGTTGAAATACTGTCAGCCTTTCTCAGACATTGGATGATCTGCTCTGCCCTTGGACTCCTTTTCAGTTTTATGATTAGACATACATCTCCTACAAGGAGAAGGTGGCTTGTTTTCAAGCTCTAAAAAGGAATTTGATTTAAGATATCCGGTTTCTTGAGCTGATACAATAAAACCCAGGCTCCTTCATTAAAAATGGCATTAACAACTTCTTTGCTGCAGATTGTGCATGGAGAGGACCATGCAGAGTTTTCATCTGCACCCCCTTGGATACCTGGAGACTCTTGGCCAAAGGGCCCTGATATCATTAACTGCATGAGGGAAGCTTCACTCAGGCTCTCCATGGCAGAGCAAAGGGGATTGGATAGGATGAGGGAAGTCTTCCTGTCTCCCTCAGTCAGATCCAAAGCTATGAGCAATACTAGTGCCTACAGGTTGTTAGTCTGCTAATTACTCCTCTTTCAAGGAGTAAGATTATGATACAGGATCCTGGATCCAGTAGCAAGAGGAGTAATTTCCCTGTTCAATTCATTATTGGCATAATTTGATTTCAGTATTTCCTATATTGTCAAGTTTCCAATATAGCAGGTCTTTCTATATGAAGGAAATGATGCTTCAGTTCTCCACAATGAGCTTTTGTGCTGCTTCCCAGATAAAGAGGAAAAGGAAGAGATGCTGTGTTCTTGCTTCTCAGTGCTCATTGTCACTGCTAAACTCACTGGTATCACAGGTATGACTTAACATGTCTGCGTTTGCTAAATACTTTTATTTTTATTTATCTTGCAGAATTGTCTCCAAAGACGACATCAGCAAAAATTAAGAAAGGTAATTACATTTACATTGCAATCTAAGATACTTCTACCACAATAAGGGATTTATTATCCTCTTTTGTTAGCTTGGAACAATACATAATTTATCTTCTAACAAAAGCAGCAATGTCAGATTAAAGGGAGTTCTTAGTCTGAATCTTCCTCTGTCTTCATCAAAGAATTTGAGGACAGTCGTGGTCACTGATGATGGTAGCTGCAATCTCTTTTCTGCAAAATAAATACATCATGATTCTTTTCTCTTTCTTCAGTAAAAAGAGAGATTCAAGCATGGTATAATTAGCCATGACAGGGAACTCTTATTGTGTATTTTGAGAACAAGCTAAATGCTTTGAACTAATGCCTTTTTACTTCTAGAAAAATGGGAAAAAATTGCAAACTGCAACAGAACTTTTTAAGTGTTGTCTGTGGAGGAACTAGCAGAGGTTAGGGCAGATGCCCTAATTGCAAATCAAACAAGGGAGCAAGTTTCCCATTCCCGAAGGGACAGACTTTTAACAGAGCTTTGAATTCATAGCCAGTGCTAAAGTATTGGGAGTCCTTTACTGAAACACTGTTGATCTGATGAGAAAACAGATATTCCTAATGAGGATATTTCAGTTTGACACTCAGAGAAGAGCTTGTGAAGACTTACTCTACCCTGCCCTTTTTCACTGGACACACACATTAGACACACTGGATGGGACCCACTGTGGGCAGCCAGAGCTCCACAAACACAGACTGGAACACACTTTTTCACAAGTCTGCTCCTCTTTTTCTGCTTACTCTCCTTTATCCCTGCTTCCAGTCAGGACCTCCTGAATGTGTGTGCATTTAGCAACTCACAGAAATGCAAATACTTGCACATACATTTTGAAATAGACTACAATCGAATCAGCTAATTTTACAGAATGGTATTTGAAATACTTTCGTATGAGACAATGGTTTTCTTTTCCTGTTCTCTACTGTCTTTTCTATTCTTAACATGTTTAAAAAATGGTGAATATACTGTGGAAGGTTGATTTTCCACAGATGCTCCAGATTTTGGCACTACTTGCCTTTAAGGGCTGACCCTAGTTCCCTGCTTTTTATGACAAACTAGAACATATCCTGTAAAATTCAGCTCGTGGCTATCATCACATTATTGCACATGTGCTGTTGTTTCCACTAATATAGTCTTGAATATCGAGTCCTTGGAGAAAGATATGGCATGTAGAAGTACAGTACTGGTTTGTGTGGTTAGGATTGTATTGTCTTCATGAACTCTCTCTTCAAAAGTGGCTATAAAAGCTAGCTGTGAGCTCAGCTAATTTGGACCTCATTTCATTTGCAAGAACCATTTTAATGTAAGAATATTCTAAATTAAGGACATCTGTTTTTAAGAATCAGTCATAATCCTGTAGCCTACTTTGCATACCCTTATTTTTATCTGCCTTCCTTTTTCAGCTAATATCTATCTAATAATCTCTTTGTGTTATTTCACAGTATTGTGCAGTGTTTGAGGAGAGAATTTTTTTCTGTAGCTTCTGTTGTCTGTGAGCTCCTAGCAGATGGAACAGATGCTTCTGGTGGAGTCATGCTGCTCCCTGTCTATGCACCTCTGTTTTCAGCTGCAAGCAAAACACGTGCCCTGCATATTTCTCATATTTATTGCTCTATGTGAGCTTAGCTTTTTTAATCTGTGCACTTCAATAGGTGCTGCCTTTGCATAGTAAGAAAGGTGAAACTCCCGCACTGTGGATTACACTTACTGGCAGAGAATGGGATTTGTAATGAAGAATCAAAATAAAGCTACTCAGGAGTGCTAAAACCAGTTGATTTGGTTGCTTTATTCAAGAATATTTTAGTGATTTAATTCTGCATGTGATCTCTGAAAATTAGTTTTTGCTGTTCATGAAGAATTATAAAAATTGAAATGCAATATATTGCAAATTAATTCTTAGAAAAACACTAGTTATGAGCTATTAAAATATTTTATATAAATTCAACATCTGTATCTATTGCCTTTAATAATATTCTTGTTCTAGAAATTAATTTCAATATATACCTATCTACAATAGCTGTAATAGGATTAACTTCTTTATAAGTTTGCATTTTTCTAAAATGTTTGGAATTTCAAAGTAATTGTTCATTTTTTTTAAATGATAGCCTGCTCCACACTGTTTTAGGCTCAATATTTTGTGAATTGTCACAGCTAAGCCAGGCCTTTATATGTTACACCCCACAGGATTTTCCTATATGATGGTTAAATAGACTTTTTTTGGCAAGTCAGCTCAGACAAGAATCATATTTCAAAATATCTACTAGCAAAAACCTGAGAATTCCTCCACATATATTTTGTTATTGTTACCATGATTTTAAGCATATTATTTGAAGAAAAAACTGAATGTGGTGAGGAGTTGACTTTTGGGGATTTTCATATGGCTCTGTGTTTTTCTTCCCTGCCAGAGGATGTGATATCATGCTGTGATATTCAGTCAAATTATGCAATATTCATCGGTTAACTTTTCCTTGGTTTGATATTGTAGTTACTGATTGCAAACTCAGAACTGGGACTGAAATATTGTAGCACAGCTGCTCTATCTCCCTGTTTCCAGTATCCTTTTATAAGGATAAACTGAACTGCTAGACTCTTTTCCTGTTCTATTTTAAAATTCCTTCCTTTTTATTTCTGTTTGAACATTGCTTGGTGTATAATGCACATTAACATTGACTGAAACATAAATAACAAGGATGTGTACTTAGGTGCAAGCAATCCAGCTGAGGTTCAGGTCTTCTTTTAAATCAGAATAAAAACTAATTTTAAACATAGAGCATCAATGTTTTGGAATTTAAGAGGACTCATTAGTTGACATTTTTCTAGATGTAATTTAGTGGCTACTTGAATAGAGCAATAAATACCCTTACAATGTTCCAGTGTAATATTGCAGTGTTAAATATAGAACACAAGCAGCACAATAAAGCAGCAGTTATTTTATAGTTGGCCTTTAGCCCAAAGTCTCAGGTTTATTTTGTAAACTTCCTCCTGTTGTTGCCTTGGGATGCATTATAGGTTTTTTCTGCACACACCCTGTTCATCATTTAGCACTGTTTCTAGGAAAGCCTGACTTCTGCTTCCATGCCCAAGAGCCAGGGGTCTGCCGAGGTTATTTCACCAGGTACTTCTACAACAAAGACACAAAACTGTGTGAAGCATTTAAGTATGGTGGGTGCCTAGGAAACCAGAACAACTTCAGGAGTTTGGAGGAGTGCCAGACTACCTGCCAAGACAACTGTAAGTTGATGTTTTTAATCACTCTTAGTTCTAATCTTATATAAAAAATTGTGTGTTTTGAAGGTGTTTTGCATGGAAAAAAAGGCAATTTAGGCTGTCCTGAGGTGGCAATAATTGACATATAAAATTTACAATAACTATAAATATTTAAATAAATATAAAGTATGAGGTAAAAAATTGGTTGGTACTATTAAAGGAATATTACAGGACTCCTATGTTTTTGACTTTTCTCATGGCAGTGAACCTAAAATCTGCCATCTGTTTTGCTTTATAATACCATAAAACACCAGTGTATGTTTTCAACCCACAGGTCTGCATATACTCCTTTCAAACCAAGCCTGGTAATGACAAGAGGTGCCCATACAGGAATTTTTAACTAACTGTGTATTGCTAGTTCCCCACCAAAGACTTATGGACCCACCTTATAGACCCACCCTGTCCCTTGGAGTGATGTGGCTGTGAACTTAGGCTGCAAAGGCCAATCAGACTGACCACAGAGCAGTCATTTGCTTCCTTAACCTGCTCCTTCCAACAAACTGCTCTACATCAGGATACAATAACCTTCAGAACTCCTCTCCCTTCACCAAGTGCTTCATTTTATTCATAAGGCAAATACGTTTTCCCATCAAGAGCCTCCAGACCTTTTTATCTTGCTTGTCTCTAGTGGGCCTTTTTCCAGCACTGTTTCATAAGCTGTCACTTTGGCAAGGGGAACTTGAACTTATTCACACTTAAAGCAGAAAAGACCCACTGTGCTTCTTTTTAAAGATTTTTTAAAAAAACTATAAATATTGAGACATGTGCATTTTCCCTACTTTTGCTGAAGCATTTCTTCCTGGGCTGAAAGTGATTCCAGTTTTACCTTCTGGACTAAAAGCTACAGAGTATTCTTTTTCATGACTTTACTCTAAAAATAACATCGTCATGATAATTTGCATGAATACCCAAGAAGAGAGTGTTAGGGGGTTGTTGCCATGGTCTAAATAGATCAAAGTTTCCAATTTTGAGATACTGAATCATTGATACCAATTTGGGGAGGGGGGTTTGTTTCTTTTTTGTTAACAGTTTTCACCTCCTTTGTGATTTTTGTTGTTTTTTTTTTTAATTTAGCAAATTTATTACCAATTGTTACAGCAGAAGAGTATCCCAACTCTGTGAGCAGCAGTTCCCTAGCAGAAGAGCATCCCAACACTGTGAACAGCAGTTCTCCAGCAGAGGAGCATCCCAACACTGTGAACAGCAGTTCCCCTGCAGAAGAACCCAGCCAGGCTCCTGAGATTTTTGGTAAAAATTTGCTTTTTCTGTTTAACGTCAGCCTTCTGATGCTCCTTGGTTTGTCCACTGATTTTTCCCATTAATTTGAAGACATGTTTGTCACTGGAAATACCTGAGCACAGAGGAGTCATTACCATTAAAAGTAGCTTCAGAGCTGCTTTCTTGCCAGCAATACATATTTTGAAAAAGGCTTACAATTGCAAAGGTTAGAATGTCTGCTGGTAGTACAAAAATAACCTTAACAAGCTGTGTACAATCTAAATTTTACATCAGTAAAATTAAGGAAGAAAAGGGAACCCATTGCAAAGTTATTTCTGCAGCCTGAGAAATGTTGCTTGGCAACTGGCTTCAGTAGTGGATTTGAGCAGGGCCAACAGGTACCAATCACAGCTGAGTTTCAGAGTTTGGATGTGCCTACATACCCCATGGTTGACTGTTTCATACCTAATCTCTCTATTTTTCTTTTAGTTAATTTGCTGCCAGCTGCTCCAAATGAGAAGTCCAACATCCTGAACAGTAGTTCCCCAAAGGAGGAGCCCAACCAGTTCCCCATTTTTTTTGGTAAGGATTAACTTTTGCAGTTCTTATCTCTCAGACTTTTATATGGATTGCTTTTCCATTTCAACCCATTTTCTGACATACTTGAAACCACAGAACGGGGTTTCAACTTTGCCAAAGGGTCTGATAAGCAGAAAAAGTCAAAGCAAAAGAATTATGTCACAACTAACAGAACTTTCATAAATATCAAGAAGTGGAAGAACTAACCAATCTCTTTAAAAAGGGTGCACTTCCTAAAGGCTTGATTAACACAAAGAGCAAAAGCAGTGATGTATTATTCTTTCAGTCAAAATTGGTATTTTTGTGAGGATCTAATAGGCAAGTTATTTAAATTCCTTCTACCCATTAAAAAAAGAATGACATTTGGGTTTCAGAATATAGCATAGTATAATATATTAAATACCATAATGTTTCTATTTTCACTGTGACCATATTAAATTCAGTTTTGGGTTGAGTATAATCACAGTGAGTATGAATTAATTTAAAATGTTGCTCCAAGGTATTTTTGCATTGTGTATTTTAATGCAGATGGGACTCTGGACCTTTACTGAGGTTTTAACAGAATCAGCAGCTGGACACTGTCCACTGTAGATGGCTGGTGCTTGCTCACACTGTACAGGGTGATTCAATTTGAGGCATGTCATTTTTATGATCCACAGTTGTGCAAGAGGAAGAAACAAACAGTTGGAAAGAGCCTGAGCATTCTCTCCAAGTATTTATGTTGTTTTTTTGCATTTGCACTTGCTTGTGCTTTTGAGGACTGAGTGGTGACATAGAGACTCACTAAGGTTTTTGGATTTTATATGTTCTGTAAGATAACAGGTGTGAGTGGCATTCCTGTGCTCTTTGCTTAGAACAGAGTGTCTAATAAAGCACGAATGTGTGTTGGACTCTGGTTTTTACCTGCACTGTAATCCACACGCACTGTTGGTTTTCTATACAGTTGTGTTGCTTGTCTACCACATGCAAAGCATCAATGCACTCTGTATTTATATGAATGAATATAAAGCAGTAAAGCTTTTGGCAACCTATTTTACTGAAAACTGTTTGAATTACATCAGGTCTGGTAATAAGTCTAGGGGCATTAAGGGCATGCACATTCCCTGAAGGTTTTTAGTCATAATATGAATGCCTGAATCCTCCAAACAGCTAAGCTATACCACAAAAGGAGCATGATTCACTATGTTTTCTCAAAGGAAATGGAAGGGGTTTTGATTGTGTCAGCAGTGGGTAATTTTCCTGCACAGCAGTGAGAGGTGAGGGTAAGAGAAAGAGAATTGAAGACTGATGGAACAGAGAGTCAGTGTAGCAGAATGGGTTGGACAAGAAGCACAGCTGTAGAAGTACCAGTGAACTTCAGCAGAAAGTCTGAAGACCCAACAGGTTCTTCCTTCTTGCAGGACCTTTTTCCTGCACTTGTCTGCCTTGTGCAGCCTCCTGCTCCTCTTCATCAGCTTGTACCCTTCATGCTGCTGGAATGGGCTGAAGTCCTGTGCTTTTGTGCAACCCTACTAGGGAGGAAGGCAGCGGTAGGGCCAAAGCTGATGCTGATTTCCCCACAGAGACAGCTGATTTTCTCCACAGCAATGTCTCCATTGCTGCTGTTTCTAGAGATACAGATATACAGTGAAGTTCCAAGGCAGAGACATGTCACACAAACATGCAGGGTAACTTTCTCTCACCTTCTGTGAGGGACAAGAATTTGACTTCACATATGAGGTGAGGATCAGGGTGAACTGTTTGGGATGGAGTGGTTGATGTCCATCTCTTCAAGCACAGGCAAGTGTCTGATCTGCCATTGTAGTATCTATTTTGTATGTATATTGACCTGGCTGTATATTTTTCAAAGACTATTTTAAAAAATTAATATAATTTAGTTAATTTACTTTAAAACATGAAAACAACTACAAGGGGTTGTCTCTTATAGAATACCTCACCTCACAATTGACATGATATTTCATATTGATTTTAAGGGAAAAAAAAGTGTTTTTGGTATGTTTAACTATAACAGTATGAAGTTATTAGATTTACAGCATAGTTCTTGATCTTCAGAAGATTAAACTGTTCTATGACCAATTAAAGCAAACCATGGATACAGACATGAACTTTGTAGCACTCTCAGAAATTAACTTTCTGCAGAGACTGAGGATTGTTCTGGTCTGACTCCGGTGAAACACCTATAATAACTTTTATTCTGTGCAAACTAAGAAAAAGTGGGGCTAAGAATCAAAGATTTAATTTTATGTGATCTATGGTAGAGAATTGCAAGCGCTATACCCATGTTAGATTTGTGAGACTTAAGTGGAAGACAGGATCAGAAGTCAATTTTCAGCTCAGTGAATTTGGAATAGCACACGAATGCAGGTCCTGTCAGTACAGAGTCAAGGTCATCTTTTGCTGATATAAATGGGCAAAATCTATTTGCTTCAGTGCATCTGCACCAATTTATACCTATGGAGTACTGTCAAGTGCAGACGACTCGTTATTTTTGTAATAGCCTGTCCACTTGAAGATTCTTTGATTTTTGCTTTGCTGCAACGAGAAATGAGGAGCTTCAGTCTGCATGTATCAAAAATCTGGCAATAAACCTGAAGCTTCACCAATGTCACACACTCATGTATAGCAAGAAATAGTGCTCATTGCATTCCCTTTCCTCCCAAGATAATTTAAAACTTGTTTTGTGGTGTGATTAATTAGCAGTCCATTGTCTGAGCCTGACAAAAGCCTGAGGGGTAAGGATTATTGTTGCAACGCAGAGCTGGGGTTATTTCAGATAACTGTGGATCTGTATCTGGATGTGCATTTTTCACAGATTCTGAAGTTGTGATCATACCTCAGGGGGGGATGGGATTCAAGAAAGGGCTGTATTATAGGAATTGAATCTTAAACCATACAATGTGTACCTCTTGTTTTATGTGGTTTTGTGGCTTGTGGGACTTTCCTTCTTTCATTTCCTTTTTTTCTTTATAGAAAAAGCATGAAAGAAAACTTCAACAACTCTCAGAAAAATGGGGTTGTAAAATGGAAACATTTGGCAGAGAAACTCAAGAATAGGAATAATAGCTTAACTTTCTGTTCCATCCCTGTAAATGCAGCCCTAGGAACTGAAGCTGAATAGAGACAACTCACCTGCTGTAATATTCTAGTGACAATGTTTACACACTGCCTCACAGGTTTCAGATTGTCCTGTCAATAGACATGCTGGGCATGACACAGGGAATATTTTATGCTTACCTGAAGTCAGGTCTTTTAGTGATCAGTGCTTTCAAATAAATTTGTATTCTTTATGATCTTCAGCAAAGAGGAAATTATAAGTTATTTAGTTTTTATTTTAAAATACTGTTTTGTTGGGGGAAAATCGCTCTAGGTGGCAAATTTAAAAGATTTTCTTCATGGGCTGGTTGCTTCTGTGCTTGAAGAACATGGAGATATTTTGAAGATAAACAAGGAACAGTGTTTTGTATTTGGGGCATTTTCTAACAATGATATAGGCAAGGAATAACATAATCTTTTGGGAAGAATGCAAGAGGGATTCTGAACAGCACCTGGCTCTCCCTCTGGTGCACTGTACAAACACAGGCAGTCCTGCTTTACCTCATCGCTGGCTCCAGGTTCCCCCAGCTCTTGCACTCATTGTGAGAACTCCTTCAGGAGGGGACTGTGGGCTCACTGGAGAATTCTACAGGAGAGATAAGTAATTTGCATCACAAAGTGTATATTTGAATTCTCTGATATCAGTAACAATCCTGTGCTCTTTGGCCCTTTCCTCACTGGCAAGCCTTTCTGCTCTGTTCTTCATAGGTTCAGAAATTAGCAGGTTAAAACAGGTAAAATATGCTGAACATATGCTTTGAAAACCTACATCCTCTTCAGCCATGAAATTAGTTCCAGGCTCGAGAGTTCTCAGAGCAGTACCAAAAGCATTGCCTTAGTTAATTTGATTACCATCTTCATTATAAAAAAACCCAGTAGGTTTAATTTAGATTTTATCACATTGTGGACTTCTGCTTTGGACCAGAGTGAAACTGGGTCTTCCAATAATACCACAATTATGAAAAGAACTTAAGAGATTCTCATTTTATAACTTGAAACTAACTTAGTCTATCTCAAAAAACCAACTCATTACTCAGATTTTGAATTTCAGGATTTTTTAAATTGTATGATGTTGCTATCACACCATTCTGTTTCTGTCCTGGTACTTTTTCATATTTTTTCACCACACCAGTTCAGCTATTGTACATATAAGATGAACCTTTTTTTAGCAGCTGTACCATGTGTAAGACACCCAAGATGTAGCACATGCTTTCTGGATATTTTGTCAGCCTCCTGAATAGCCCAGGTTAATGCATAATAACTTCTTGCTTTCAGCAGCTTATCTGCTTCCCACTTTTGTGACCACTTCAGCTTGGCCCAAATGATTTCCTCAAATTTTTACTTTGTTTTTCCACTGAATGCCTGCTGTGTGGCTTTGTATCTTCAAGAGTTCCATCTGACTGGCTTCCCATCTGCATTTGTGCACCCAGCTCCCTCAGTTCTGCTCCTGCCTGAGGAAAAGTGGGGCTCTTTTGGGTCCCACATAACTGATGAGATAATGGCTCCCATTCGGCTTCTTGCAGCCTGTGCAGCAATTTTATCATTTCCCTTTTTGTACACTCGTCACTCTGGGGTGATGATGGAGTTCTTCCAGGTTTGGGAATTCTAGCACAGATTTGCTTCTTGAACTTGTTCCAGTGCCCAGATCCTTTGGCTACTTCAGGTGCATCCAGCTGTGTTTCAGTTCTCTTTTGCAGCGATCCTGAAGGAATAAACCTCCAGCCTCTCCTTGGAATGGTAAAATCTGGCCAGCAGCACTAACACACCAGCATCTCCATTAATTTGTGCACTCATTCTTCCCATTCAGTACTTTTTTATTCTGCAAGTTACAAGCTATTGTTTCATAACTGCTCAATGGCTGCTGACAGACCCTGTTACTTACGTCGAGTTGTCTGTAGTCATTCAACAAACTCAGCACTGAGGTATTGAATCCTACTTGGAAATGCTGGGTACTTTCACCTTCACCTTGATCCCAGAATGTCTAGCAGTGATTTACTCCATTAATTATTAGAAATATTTACTGTATTTTTAAATCTGTCTGTGTTTAATATATTTTGCCTTTCTACAAATGCTTTACTTGAAATGCCTCAAAATGAATTTGTGTGCTCTCTCCTATGGCAGAAATGGCAATTTTATCACTAACAACACAGGTAAAGGTATAGATTTCAGGTAAGCTTTTGCTCGCAATCCAAAGACAGAATGACATTTTACTGTGGTTTTTGTTGTTGCTGGTTTTTTGTTTTTTGTAATCATAAAAAGATGCTATGTCAAGTACCTTGGATTTTCAGGAGAGCAGAATTAAATTTGCCAGCAAAAATGTCAGATAATATTGACATAAAACTGAATTGCTGCAGTGTTGTCTCACCTTGATTTTCTTGGTATTCCCAGAACCACCTTCTATCCCTTCTTTGTGCATGACCCCTATGGACAGAGGGCTTTGCAGAGCCAAAGAGTTAAGGTTTTTCTACAACTACTCGACTGGAAGGTGCCGCCCATTCAGCTACAGCGGTTGTGGTGGGAATGAGAATAATTTCATCTCCAGAAAGTCGTGTTTGAGGATCTGCAAGAAAGGTATGGGAAGTGATACTGCCCCCGGCTATCACGAAGAGGTAAATATTGTGCGGGTTGAAACATTCTCTTGCCACTTTTGGTAGTAAGGATTGGCCTGATCAAATGTAATAGTTGCAAGTCTCAGAAAAGTGAAAATGGAAATCAGGAGAGATACAGAGCTAGAGAGACAAGCAGGGACAGTAAGTGTAGTGTAAAAGAAAACAATAAGACAACTTGGCATTGGTCAGGCACATGAAGACTTTAGGTAAGACAATGTTTTTGGGTTTTTTTCTGTTTTTTGGGTTTTTTAAGAGTTATTGAAACAAGCCTTGTCTCTGATTTTTGATAATTTTGGATGTCTTCTAATCTTACTTTGTTAATTTTGCCTTTAGGATTCAATAAGAAAAAAGGTGAAAGAAGATTAATAAAAATCAAGAAAAAAAGAAAGAAACAGCCAATAAAGACTCTGAGCGTGGAAATCATCCCTGAAAGAATGCAACTTTGATTTTTATGGAAATGTGAAGTAAACTGCTATTTACCTGTGAATGAAAACCTTCAGTGTACACCATTAAAATATATTTACTGTACTGATTATTTTGATTATATATTACTAAGCTGCTTATATTTTTATTACTTATTCCTCAATCATGTTAATAAACATTACCTTTTACTTTGTTAAAGGCTTTTAAATTGCAGTTTGGTTGTATATAATTGTCAGAGCTGCAGCAGGAAAACAAACGGTGTGAGTGAATGGTTAAAATGCAGAGAAGATTCAAATTGAATTTCTTACCCTGATATTCTTTTTAAATTCTATTTTTGTACTAAAGAAAGCATAATACTTGTGAAAGAATAATCAATAGTCAAGCAGGATTGTTTCAATTCTTGATTAAAAGATAGGTGTATAGCAATATAAAAGGAAATAGACACTGGGTTTGTTTTAATCAGATTTATTTTAGGTTATGCAGGCCTAGACGTAACTCCATTGAAATGCACATAATTAAAGTACTGTAAAACGAATATGAGATCAGAATTAATCTACCAAAATCCATAAAGGGAGTGTGTAAACTTTGAAGCTATGAAGCAATGTGGCAAATGTTTGGAGAGACTTAAATATGTATGTGTTGGCACCATTGACTTTTATCCTTGTTACTGATCCAGACTCATGGCTAAGCTTTACTGCTGAAAATGCAAAAAATTATGCATTCTAAATACCAGAATGAGGGGATAAGTAAAATCAGAATTTTTTATACTGAAACTTTATCTGACTCTCTTCTGGTGCTTAAGTGCTTTCAGGTCTCTTTCAATGTAGGATGCATTAAATCTGATTTGAAAGCTTCTCAAGGAACTGGAGTGTACACCAATGAGCACTTGAGTAGAGCTTTGTCATGTAAAATGTATGAGCACCACAGACTACCACTGCAAAAACCACATAAATCAGATCAGTGCACTTCTGCCAGGAAACCTATGAACTCCACAAGCTGCTATGCACAGAATTAATTTGTCTCCTGGTTTTAGTTTCAATTTGATATCTTCCTGTCCTGGTTCATCACTTGTTTCAATTTGATATCTTCCTGTCCTGGTTCATCACTTTGCCCATTCTCTCCAGGTTTTCCTGTGCTTCATGCACCAGGAGTGGAGTCTGTAGGTGTGGGTTGCACTGCACAGGAGCAGAGCAGTAGGGTAAAATACTTGGGCCAGCTGGAATCTGTCATTGAAGACAAGTGGAGAACCCATGGTTTCCACCTTACCCAGACCTTTCCACTTGTCCCGTGGTGTCTGCCTGAGCACAGCAGCTGCTGTGGCCCCTCCAAGGCCAGTGGCTTTAGGCACACTCGAGGTGAGAGGGTCAGGATTTGCGCTTGTCCCACTGCTACCCTGCTTCTACACTGACACTGCTTGTGTCTGCCTGGCTAGGGATGCAGGTGAGGGCACAAATGTCTGCACCTCCCCTTGTCTGCATTTTATGGTCAAGCCAGTAAAAATATCCAATCTCCCATTCTTAGTCATAAAAATTTCCCATAGGCCGCCAGTATTAAAACTTATATAATTGCTAGATTAGGTGATGTAGCTCAAAGGGAGACAGAGCTGAAGTGACTGCATTAATGCAAAATATCTAGGGTTTTCATATAAAAGACAATGAAACTCATTAAGATGTCCTACCAAGAACATTGAAAAGGATTTGTAAGCTTTGTAAGATTGATTAGATTACAAACTAGAATGATGAACTTTCTAAAACAGAACGTTTTGAAATGAGACAATAGATATAGAAGGAAAGAAAAGATGAATTTGTTGAATTGAGATTGTCTTGTGATTGCTCTCCATTTCATGACAGTGTCCCTCCTTCAGGTTTCCTCTTGTTCCAGCAACTTGTCCCTGGCTGCCTGGATTCAACACGTACAAAACCCACATGGGAAAAAAAATCTACAAAAAAAAAAAATCATCCTTTCTGTCCCAGCAGAACCCGGGCTGTGTGGCTGCTCTCTATTCTCATAAGCTTCCTTCTTGCTGAACTCTACTGAAAACTCAGTGAGTCTCCTCGCTGAGAGGGATCCCAGAGCTGCTCCCAGGACTGTGCAGACTCCTCCAGGACTGCTGTAGCTAGGATAGGACTGACAGGTACTCTCCCATCCTCTCCTACCCCACTTAGATTGTACTGAAGAAACTTGTGCTGCTGTAGTACATTTTGTAATAACAGTAGTTAAGTGTTCCAGTGAGGGCTCTCTTGTGTCATTGTTGAGACAGAAGAGACTTTGTACTCCTAGCACCTCAAGAGTACCTCTGTTTCAATTGACTAAGAAAACATTTCATAGTGATTCATCTGTCACGCTTGTTAGTGCAATGAAAGTTGAGACTGCAATGTCACAGACTGTAAAAACCTGATTATAATCAAGATTTGATCTGACAGTGCAGGCTCCTCTCAGCTGTGTGTGCACTCAGCTTGGCCACCACACCAGCTATCCAGCTGTTTTTGTTTTTGTTTAGCTCTTCAGTACACAGAGCTATTTTTTCCCATAAAAAGTCCAAACTGCAATGTGATATGATCTTCAACATAACAAGAAGTTTCTTTTGTGCCCTTCTGCTTCATTGACTTCTTTTTGCTCCTGTACCTCCCACAGCTGCAGAACAATCAAATCCAAGAATAAGAAAGAAGATCTACGCATTTCCCAAAGACAGCTAAAGGACGAAGGTAGCAGGGGGATAACTGAGGCACAACACAGGAAAAGAATGGTGAAGCAGACAGAATATAAAGCTGTGCTAAGGTGTTACAGTGACTGTACAATTCCACTTGACTGGAGTCCATCCAGGCAGGCCTTTCATTCCAGAATTTGCTCCAGTTGCTTTGAAGGGGAAGTGCAGGGTGCTGTGAAATTTCTCCCATGCTGTATGGTAAGAGCCAACAAGCTGAAGCAATTTTACAGAGGTTTGATGGGTTTCCATACATCCATACCTGCAATGACTTGGTATGTGCCCTTAATCCACGCAAGTGATGAAACAAAACGTTTTTGAGAAATAATTTAATTTCCTTTTGTTCATGTTTTCCCTCACATTTTTACTGGTATGCCCTCCTTTTCCCCCTTTTTATTTTCTACCCCCTGCCTAAGTTTTATTTCTGGTTCACTTGAGCCAGCATATCTCCCTGCATCTCCAGTCCATTTACTCTGCCAAAGCTCATAGGGTTTTTTTGGTGGTTTTTTGTTTGTTTGTTTGTTTGTTTGTTTTACATTTTGAGCAAGTCTTTATCTTTCTAGCTTCTACCTTCTCACATATAATGAAGGGGACCAAAGTGTTACGTTTCCTACCCAGTTGTTTTCAGTGGTGTCAACAAAAAAAAGAGCGAGGTCAGGTAAAGCAGAGCTCTACGCGTGTGGTTATGGGGGTGTTCACACGCAGTAATTAATTCCTGAATTAATTAAGGGGGTAATTCCTGAATTAATTAAGGGGGTAAATCCTTGTGCGCAGCTTCCTCGCCTGCGTTGATGCCCCGGGCGGCCGCCGGAGGGCGCCAGCGGCGCGGCCAGCGCGGGCGGGCTGGCTCTGCTGGAAAAGGGGAATTCACGGAATTTAGCTTCTTCTCTCCCTTTTTAGCCGCCTTTGGTCCCAGCGCCGGTAGGTTTGGACATTTAGGTCCCCTTGAACTGCTTACCTTAGGAGTAAGTAAGTTTTAATGTTACATAAATCAGTAGAATATAAACTTTGTAAAAATAAATCTCAAAGCCCCCCAGAGCAACCAACCAAGTGAATAAAAAAACCCCCACAAACAAACAAAACAAAAAAAAAACCTACAAAACTCCTTTGACAAGCCAAATCAAACATGCCCTGTGTAATGCCTGTCTTGGAGATGTGTGCTTGGCTGGAATACATGGGTTATTCTCTAAACTAGAGTGTGTAAAGTGCCCTATTGCAATCTAAAACCTAGACCTAATTGGTGTGAAGCAATCCTAGCAGCTCACTCCTGATGAAATTCCTGTACCAGAGATGACACCATTTCTTTTAGAGAAGTTAATTTCCATCACTGTTCAGAATTAGAGCTAATCCTCAGTTTATATCTGTTTACATTGCCTAGAGGTTTAGAGTGCCAGTCCTTAGTTCTTCACTGATTATAAAATTCAAACATTCTCCTGTTGATGTGAGATCCTAGAAGCACCAACTCTCACATGTGCTAAATGAGTATCCAAGACTGCTTTTTTGGTAATCCTGGAACAGGATTTCACAAACTGTATTGTCTAGGGGCCATTTGGATTTAAAGTATTCTTGGACCTCTTTTCCTTCTTCCAATTTTTCCTGACCCTGGACTGGGGTGGTTTTCTTTGAAGTTGTTTCTTTTATGGGGCTTTCCCCCCGCCTTAGCTTTGTGTTTCTTGCTGTTTTCCTTCTTGAGGAAAAAGTTTTCAGTGCCCACATGAATTCCTTCATCCAGTTCACAGCAAGTTCCACAAATGATTCTGTTAAAAAAAAAAAAAAAAAAAAAAGTGGTCAGTAGTGACAGGTTGCAAGAATAGCAGAATATTTTTTATGTTTTATGAGCAAATTCAGTGATGTAATTTTGATAGATCCTTACGACAATGTGGCTTTTGGGAGTTCTCATGGTGCTCCCTAAGAAGTACTGGTGTTATAAGTGTTCATATAATTTGAGTTTGATGCTCCATGAAGTCCCCATTTGTTCAGCATAGTGTTGCCCTTTGCATGCAGTAACTGGTTATTGATTTAGAGGTCACAAATTCTGTCCATAGCACAGGGAATTGGTTGTATAAAAACAAGTGACAAATGGCTTCAAAGAAACATTTTTAATTTCTGGTATAGTGCTCTGTGAAGCTAGTAGAAAGACTACTCTGCTATTAATTTTGCTTTGTCCTCAGTCATGGCAGTTTTCAAACCATTCATACTTGCTTTCAAATCAATAATGTTTAGAAAAGTGTAGCATAGAGATTAGCAACGGTAATGTTCCTGATGCTTTTTTTTTTTTTCTACTCGCGATACTTCAAACACTTCTTTAAATACGATCTTTTTTCTTGGGTACAAGAAAACAAAGTGGCACTGTAAATGGTGCACCCGCTTGGAATTGAAAATTTGAATCTGACCTTCGCAGCTGCTTTACATCTGAGGAATAAAGGTATTTCTGTGTAGAGCTTTTCAGCCCGTACGGTGTGGGGTGTCACGCAGCCCCTGCAGTCGCTGGCAGAGCTGGGTCAGGTCAGTCGTACTGAGGAGGGATGCAGCTCTCGTGTGCTCTTTGTCTCTGAGTAAAGGTCCAAACGAACCTGTTTCTACGGGTCTAGTTAGAACAGGAGGGCGAATCACACCGGCTCGATCCGTGTAAGGACAGGTCCCGTGGTCTCCTCCTCAGCAGCAGCAGGGAGTATTCTGCGAGCGGTTTCAGAGCCGTAAATTGGGGCGGGACCCTGAGCCCAGGTGCGGGCAGAGGCTGAGCTGGCCGGGAGCAGATGGGGAGCTCGGTTGCTCCCCGCTCCGGTGCCGCGGGAGCCCCGCTTCCCCGGGACATGCCATTCGGGAGAGAAAAGCAACTTAACGCCGGCCGCAGGCGGGGTCGGGTGATGTAACAGGAAGCTCTGATGTTTCGCTGCTGCCGCCGCTCCGCGCTGCCATCGGACACGCTCCCGGCGCTCCCGCAGCAGCGCTGCCCCGCCGGGAGAGCCGCCAGCCGCGGGCTCTGGATTACGCCCAGCCGGGACCGCGCTCTCGCCGCTGGCCGCGGAGGGGCTCAGCTCCCCACAGCTCTATCGGAACGCTTGGTGAGTGCGCTGCGGGCGGGTTCATTGTTCCACCCGCGGGCAGCGGGTCTGTGCCACCCGCACGCTGCGGCAGGAACGCGTGTGTGCCTGCTCCGGCGTGGGACACGGCATCCGCCGGGACAGGCTGCGAGGAAAACATTCGTTTTTTCTACTGAGCGAGGTGCTGAGCTGATTTTATAACTGGTGGTGGTGGTATCGTCTGTGCTTGGTAAGATAAATAGATAGAGTAGGAGATAAAATGCCCAAATCAACGCTCTAAGGATTCTGCCTGAAACCGCTAATACTAACTAACCAAATTTCTGTCTTCGCATCTGGAGAGAATTAGAGGCTCATTGCCTTGAAGAGGGTCCTTAAGACTAATTCAATACAACTGCAGCTCTTTCAGTAGAGGCTGCATTAGGTGATAAAGTGGTGTAGGCTTGCTTACTGAGTATTTCTCTAAACTTATTGTACCAGAAAGAGGTCATACTTGAGTTGTTTCATAATTAGGTTTTGTGTTGTAATTACACAACTTGAAAGGTAAAGCTACTGTTGTGTTTGGGCTTTCTGCTTGCTTGAGAAAAAGTTGGGTTTGTTTGCAGCCTGTACGCGTGCCGGCGTGTTACTGTTTGAGGTTTTTAACCGCAGGCACCGAGCTGATTTATTGACAGCTAATTGCCCACTTTTCCTCTCCTCGAGAAACTGTTGAGCGGTGGCAAGTGTGCGATTCCGTGCCTTCAAGACCAGCTGATAGGCTTGCCACTCCTGAAGCTTTCGAAACAGATGTCATACCCTCTGGTTTTACAAATGCGGTTGCAGTGCAGAGATTGGTAATTCTAGTCATTTGCTCGTATGTGTAAGCAATGGAGTCACAGAACTAGGAAAATAAATCTTGTTAGGCTATAAATTGCACTTGAATTTGATCTACAATGAATCCTTCAGTTATCCATGCAGCTTATAAGGAAAGAAAATGAAAGAATTATAAAGATAACTGAGGGGTTTTTCTCTTTGCCTTAATAAACTTACGCCAGGTACCTTGGGGATGGAGTTTGTTGCTCTTACAATTGCACCAGTGCAATCTTCCCAGTCTTGCTCTGCCTGCTGGAGATCTTGTCATTCCCTTGCGCCAATAATGTGTCAAACAGCTGAAACCTGTTCAGGGATGTGCTGAATCTGAGGTCCTCTCGGTGCATTGGAAGGAGACACTCTAGATCTAGATCAGTGTAAAACCACACCTGAAAACAGATGGGTTTTCATTTAGAGTCCACATGCTGTGGTACTTCTCAAATTCTTGATTAAAAATAACGATCTGTATTTGCACAGTATTTTCTTCTCTAGTTTGCTTAAACTATCATCTATTTCACTGCATATAAGAGCAATCCCAAAGTCTTCATCCAGCTTTGAAAATCTTCCACACAAAAGGCACTTGGTGACACTAAGTCAATGGAGATGGCACTTCACATAAAAGGTGCTTATGCTGTTTTAATGATCAGTGCAGTGGGAACAACTGTCTTTAGAAGTATATCAGCTAAATTATTTAGATTCTTATTTTTTTGTTCTTTACAAGCAACTGGTGTAGGTTGAAGTGTGTCTGCCCCCAGGGGATGTGCCAGGCATACATGTGTTTGCAGACTGGATGTCAGAATCCACGCTGTTTGCAGGTTAAGCAAAGGCAGGCACAGTATTGATATAGAACCGTGTGACTGCACTTTTTACAGGACAAAACTAAGTACCTGGATGTCTAAAATACATGGCATAATGTGTATCCTTTCAACTTGAAATGTTGCTGCACCCTGAATTTCTGATCAGTTGGAGTCTTCCTCTGCATTAAGAGATGTAGTATTTGAATAGGCTTTTCTTGATACAACACAACTGTTGAAATCCTGGCCCACTGAGAGCCAGTGGGAATTTTCCCACCTACTGTCAAAGGGCAAGACATTCCTAAATGCGAGTATTTTTCTGATGAAGGAATTACACATGGATCACCCATCCAGGAACTTACATTCTGCTCTCTGTTGGCAGCTGGTTTTTTGGTAATCTCTGTAATTTCTGAGCACTCCACTTGGAAAACACAGGTCTGCATGTGTCTCACTAGATGACCAATGCCTTACCTGGGTCAGGGAAAGGACTTACTCCGGGAATGCAGGATTGTTCCATGGGCTGTCTGGGTACTGCAGTTCAGATTTTAGACCAGGAGACAATTAAGAACAAAACTGAGGGAAGAATGCACACTAACAAATTTCCTTTGACACCCGTGTAATAATTAACTTGCTTCTATATTGCGTACATTTGAGGTAATCATCTTTCCCCAGTGGCATTCCTGGCAGGAATTGTGCAGGAACTGGGAAGGATTGGACACACAGAAGCCCATGAAGTCATGCAGTCATGAAATTCAAACTGGGCCATGGTCATTTGGAAGAAACTATCTTTACTGATATGTTTTTAATGATAATATGTGTACAGTGATATTTAAAAGAGCTATATCTAGTTGCTGTTATTGTAAATGTTGAACATAAGCTATCTATTACAGCCCTTAAGGAAATTTCTCTCATCAGAAGTCCAAGTCTACAGCTAGGAAAACAAAGCAGGATTTCTCCTTAAGGAGTTGTTCCCATCTGTTGCCAATGTGTTTACGATGTTCTTGATTTGGTACCAAAATCCCTTCAGTGCTTCTGACCAGCCACCACTCCCGTGGCACTCACACAATATTTGCCTTACCTTGGTGCCCTGGCCACCTCTGCTCTGCAACCCTGGGTAGCTCTGCCATTGAGGTTCATGTGCAGCAGTTTCCTCAGCCAGGCTTTGCACTTATTGAAAACAGTCTTTACTTGCTCATGGAACTGCTCTGTCCCTGGGAAGTATTTTAAGTGTTTTGTGTAGCCAATTGTCAGAGCTCTGGAATTAACTATATCCTTGGTACTGCCGTGTTGAGGAAGGAATGAATACTACTACTATCCAAACAGATGTGAGTTGGCTAACAAGTAACTCTTAGGCAGTAAAATAAGTGGTTTTGTATGTGTTTATGTGTACTGGACATATAATAACATATTTAGTATATTATTTCTGCATACAACGTAGGCAGGTCCATTTCATGCTGACTTCCATTATTGCAAATGTAGCAACTAGGAGAGAACATAGGTTTATAAAGAAACTTTCAAAGTAAATTAGCCCTAGATCTTATCCTTTGTTTGGAAAACTGGAATCACACATGCTAATATTCTGAATTGAATACATCTGAATGCTGCATCTTTCTAATGTTTAAAGCAAAACAGAGAAAACTTTCTGTATGTGGACACAACTCATTATTTTTACTTTTTGTCTTCATGTTGGCAGTTCTGATGTTTTCAGTGTAAAAAGCTTGCATAAAGAGCAGCAAAAATAGCCTATTTCTTACCTGTTACCTTAAAGGAGAATTCCCCAGCCAGTGTGGTACAGTAGAATATCTCATGAAATTGGGTTCCATTGGACCATTTCTCTTTAGCAACACTTTTTGTTCTATTTTAGTATGTGGGCAGAACTAAAAGGCTAAACTTTCACATTTTCAAAGTTTTGTTTTAACAGTTGTCTCTCATACTTCAGTCTCCCAAGTTTGTTTATACTGTTTACATTTTCCCAGCAAAGCCATCCTTTTTTCTGCCCTAGCTCTGTGCAAACACTTTCAATCATTTCTGCAGTAAATGCTGTCCAAAAGTGACTTATTTTGAGTTGCTTTTCTTTGGAAACATGCATTTGAAATGCACTTAACTCCTTGTAATGCACCAAAAAAGACTTTCCATGAGAGAAGCCAGGTTCACCCTTAAAAAAACAGAAATCAGACTCTTATGGTAAATTTGCATGTGTGTCTGAGGCTGTTACCTTTTAGTATATCCTAGATGTCATTCAAGCCTTTTCTGGCAATTTTGGTAATTTTTAAGTTGTAGCTGACCATTCTAACTGGATTTTAGAAAATAAAACAATGTTGTATTTCTGGATTTATGTCTGGGTCATGCAGGCTGCATTTGAAAAAAAATATCTCCCCAAATTAGTGATGATTTCGTTTAATGAAGCCCATACTAGTCTGACCACCCATGTAATACCATGAACAAGGAGCCAAACAAAGATATTAGTAAATTCTGTCTTTTGATTACCATGTTCAAAGCACCTACACCTACCTCATACACTGTTGTTTGCCATCAGCTGTGTTTAGGCTGAATGTCTTATGTTCCTAAAAACTGCATCATCTTTTCCAACTTTTCTTTGTTATTCTCAGCTTGAAACTGCAGTCTTGAATGGTTATATGGGCATAAAGCATCACTCTTTGAATTACTATTTAGATTTTCTTCTTACTTTTTTCCTCCCCCATTACAGCGGTAAAATCTTGCCAATTAATTTTCATAAAGTTTTTGTTATCCAGATACTGACAATTCTGGTAGACTTCTAGAGTTTCATTAAAGTAAAACAAAGGCTGTACTGAGAACATTTTTGTTGTATCCAAACTCATTTCTTTTAGGATTTAGAAGTATTTTTTCCAAATTAGTATTTTCAGAAATTAATACAGTTTGTCACCAAATACTGTGTCCTATAATCCTTCCTGGACAGAAACTTTAAAATTTACTTTTCAGAAATGAGTAAGGCCTTTAAACATTATACTTCCTTCTTGTGTGGTTGCATCTATATGTTTATTTAATACAGTAAATGGAGGGAAAACATTATACTCCGCAGCCTTTTATTACTAAAATGGCATGTTTCTGCAATTACTATCCTGAAATAATCTGTAAAATGCCAATATCTGCCCTTTGGGTTCAGTTAGTGAAATCCAGCAGGTGTCACTCTGGGGATTAAATAAGAAATGTTACACAAGCAGAGATTAGCTTTTTTTTTTTTTTTTTTAGGAGAAAATAGAAGTATTTATTCTAATATATTTTTTCCAGAATAATTTTTTGACCAGACTTGCCTGCTTTAGTCTGAAATTCGTTTTTTAGTTATATGATTTAATGGGTGCATTCATCTTTCTGTGTGTGCCCTTGAACATCAAAAAGGACAGTCATTGGTATGGGATTATACAGTCAGAAATTGTACTTACAGGGGACGTGATGGAAACACAAAGAGCTGTGGCTCAGTTCAGTATTACCTTGATGATATTAATGGCTTTTATCATCTTCTTTGGGGACCAAACTTGTTCTTTTTGTTGGTGGACACTGTCTTGCACAAGTAAGGTGTTTTCAGTTGTGACAAAGTCAATGAGATGCTTCTGCAAGTGGCTTACATATTGAGACATTCTGCATACTGTTTGTGTTTGACTTACCTGAAATTGAAATCTGAGGTGGCCAATCATCCAAACCTTCACAGGAAAAACTTTGGAGAAGAGAAACTTTGTCGTGTGTCACGGAGTTTCCAGTAAAAGTCAATGATGAATTTTTTGGTATGAAAAAAAAAAAGTGTCTAGTTTATTGTTTAGTGTTTCTTTAGGGAATGATGTACTAGTGTTGTATTGTGGTGGATTTTTACAGGAGCGTGACGCTCCATATTCTGAGACTTTCATACTGTGTGGAACAGGAACGCGATCGTTAAAAAATTGTGGGTTTTTAGAGGGGATTGTTTATTTCTCAGACCATGTTAATGCCACCTGAAACAGAAACAAGCAGGCAGCTTTGGAAGGCAATCCACAAATACAAGTCTCGCTTTAAATGGAAAGAAGCTTTTTTTAATAAAAGACATGCCTACGTTCATGTATTTTTATATATGTGTATATATTTTTACAGATATATATTTTATATGTTTATTTTAAAAATAATCTCATTCTAGAACTTGTAACCTCAGCCTACTTTAAACAATCCAGTTTCCTTTCTCTCACTTCTTTCTCCTGTTTAAGCCCCCATCCTGTTCCGTTTTTGATTCTATTCAGCTTCCTTTCCTGTGATGACTCTGAGTGAGTCACTTTGCCAGGCATTAAGAATGTGGCTTGACAGTATTTCCAAAAGCTTATCCTATACTGGCTCATGCAGATGAAATTAACCTCTGCCTTATCCTTCCTCTCAAAGAAATGTCTGTCTTCACACGTCCAGTTTCTTGGAAGGGGATGGTGGGGGTGGGAGCCCTTTCCATAAATGACCGCATTGAACTTCAGAGCCATCTTCCTCGCGGAGCGCGCGTACCGTAACAAAGCATCGGGAACCTCTTCAGCATTGATTTAGAGTGTACTGGGGAAAAAGTTAGCTTCAACCAGTTCAGGAAAGACAAATAAAGGCTCTTTCCTGAGTGCTATTCAAGTACTCTCTGCGTGGCTACCACTGTGCGTTCTTCATTCTTCATTAAATGCGCTTTTGTTTGCATTAAAAGGCGTGGAAGGCCACCAGGATTGCGCTGGGTTTGTGTGTGGCTGGCAGCAGTGGGGAAAAAAAGCACATGCTAAGTAGGCACTTAAACACTGAACTGAGTTGCAGCCTTTCTTGTGGTTATGTTCGTGCCAGCATAGTGTGGGGCTTGAGGGGGAGGGTTTGTTTTTTTCCTTTGTTTCAGGGTTCGGTGGGTTTTGTTTTTTTTTTCCTTTTCTCTCCAGTTTTAGAAGAAGTGGGTAAAGAGGAATCAAAAGAAAAAGTTTTTCATCTGTTAATTGTGTATGTGCATCAGGAAATGAAAGCCTTTCTGCTGAAAATAATCTGGGAAAATTATAGTCCTAGAAAAGAAGAACTTTAGAAACCAATATGCAAATAAAAGTAAGAATTCCCATCAAGTTAAACTCTGCCATGGGAGGCTTCTCCTTGTCCTATAGAACCAGGGTATCTCACCCTCCATTGTTTTTCCCTAGGGGAGGCATGAAAGATTGTATCAGATGTAATTTTCTGTGTGTTATGTCCTAAGTGCAATTAGCATTGCCACAGACTACACTGCAATAAAAATAGATTTTTGTTCCATATCTATTTGCTATCACAGCGTGGGTTTTATCTAAAAGAGGAGTAATGGTTATAATTGGAAGCTCAAACAGTTCTGTCTGGAGTACAGTTGTATTCATTTGAAATTATTTTTAGCTTCTCATTCTGGAAATTCTTAATTTGTGACTAAAGGAGGTGATCTTGGTCCATCTTCAGCTCTTTAAAATATCATTATTGAGTTGATAATGGAAGTCACAGCACAATCCTTTAAGAGTCTTTTGTTCCCTCAACCCCGCTATATGTGCTATATCAGCATTTTGAGAGTCCCTAGGAAAATCACTCAGATGTTTCTAACCTTTCAGCATGATCTACTGGGATAGCTGCTGGGCCTATGCTTTCTTTTCCTTTTTCTCTCTCAATTATTTCAGGAGAGCTTGCACAAGTAGAGCTCTTTTTCTGCAGAAGATCCCTCTTCTGAAAATTGTGCATGCAATCCAAGGGAAGAATTCAGACAATGTAGTTTAACTGGACACTTTTTATTTAGGGCTGCAGGGATAAAATAGTCTGCTGACATGCTAAGCTTTTCCTAGAGTCACATTACAGCCCAGTGAAGGACATGGCAGTAATTCAGGGTTTGTTGGAAGGCTGGCAAAGCGCTCGTGCTGCCTTTGCGGGGGCACTGGGGCACCGGAGCGTGGCAGTGGCTGCTGCCACCTCCAGGGCACAGAGCTGCCGTGTGGCAGCACCAAACGGGCCCTGCCTCCAAGCAGATTTTAGGGACCAAAAGCCTTTCTAAGCTGGCATAGGCAAGGGGAGAGAAGTTTCTGTGGAAGTTTATGGTGTCCAATGCAGACAGACTGGTGTGACAGAGTTATCGGTGATAACTCAGCTTCCTCAGGGGATGCTCGTGTGCCAGACCAAAGTGTGCATAAATAGCATTATACCATACAGGAACTGGGAAATTGTTATGCCAGAAGTTTGGTTTGTTTGATTTTATTTTTACAATTTCTTTATCCCTTGTGTTTCGTAGAATTCTGAGATTTTATATTTTTAAACATTTACAGATTTTACGCAGGACATTGTCCAACTCCTGCTTCCTTGAGTACTAATTAACAATAAAAAAATGAAGCCAGGTAGCAAGGAAGACAAAATGATGGAAGGAATAAGAAATGCAAAAGGAAAAAAAAAGTCTGAACCTTAAAATGTTGTTCCCTTAAAACAGGAAAGTGAACTGAACAATTCAGTAAAAGGAATGATGTTGGCTTTAGCATGACTCTTATTGCCGAGACAAAGCTCAATCAGGTGTCATGTGCTCAGTCAGACCTCAGTAAACAGAAAGATTCCTTTAACTGGTGAGAAAGCACTCCTTGCAGTTATGTCTGTGACATGAATACCCAGTATGGTTATGGAGTTAGTTGTCTATTCAGTATTCTAGTTAGACAGTGAACTAAACCCATACACTGGGTCTGTGCTCTAGGTAAGGTGTCAGTAACTGTAGTGCTAAGTTAGCTCAGCTTTCCTCACACAGAGAGCAGGTGAAACACACAGTAGTTACACATGGAGGATCTTTATTGCCACCTTTCCTCTTCATCTACCAACAGGAGGATACCTCCTATTTCTCCTACCATGTATTGACTGAAAGGCTCCACCATCTCTCAGAATTTAAGCTGATGATTTTTCCATTATTCATTCCTATTCCTGTAACTTGCCCTCTAGAGGTAAAAGGATTCTGCTCTCCTCTCAGTTTACAGATCATTAAGGCACTTACAGCTAAATATTTTCATTTCATTCAGGTTCTGCAGAGAGGTGGGGTTGTTGTGCAGATCTGCACATGCAGTGAACAGCCCAGGAGTGCCATCTCCTCACCTCCAGGGTGGGCCAGGATTTGTGCACGTGCACTCCCACGTTGCATTGGTTCTTCTGCCGCCACACATCCGCTATTAAAAAAAATTGCTGAATGACAGTAATAGCGAGGAACAATGGGCTATTACAGGATGTTCAGACAGGGTCATTACAGTATATTTTCTTGTGCAATCTTGTTATGAACAAGATTCATATTTACCAGCTTGTTTTATTTGTCAGCACCCTATTATTAATTGGTGTTGTAAGGCTATGCACCGCTCATTTTCTAGCAAAGGTGAACTTTGATGAAATGATTTCTTTTTCTAATAGCTCTGTGGAAAGCTTCTTTTCAATATTTATAATAAATTTATGGGCTTTGTAAGTATTGGGTATTTATTTATCATCATTGATAATGGCACAAAAAAAAGTCAGGATTTTTTTCCCCATCAAATTGCAAGTTAGCCTTAATGTACTTAGCAAAATGAAATCACAGAAACTTGTGACGGGGCTGTTGTATTGGAATATTTGGGTATATCATTTTAAAAAAAGGTATGTTTCTTTCAGATTTTGAAAAGAAAGCTTATTTGTGGTATTGCTTTTTGCCATATATAGGGTATTTTCCATAGTTTCCAACACTTGGAATACAAATGTTCAGTTTGATTTAAAAGGCAAAGATGAAAAATAGCATTTTGTTTGAAGCAACTGTGTACTGTTTCTGTGTGTGCTGAAATTACCTCCCTCCCTGAAAGACAGCTGGTAGTGAGCACAGTTGCAAACATTTGAGAGGGTTTCCAGCTAATGTGAAATAAGGAGTTCAAGCAAGAGAGGATTCAATCAAATTTGGAAGACATGAATTTGGCATTGGGATACAGGAATTAGTAGAATAGACTAGAAACCAGTCCACAGGGATTTGAGATGCTGTTGAAAACTGCATATGTTTTTGGCATTGAATGAAAATCTTTCAATTTTTTTATCAAGACACGCCATTTTCTCAGATGTGAAAACGGTTGTCTTTGTGTTCTTGGAATAAACACAGCCCAATTTGGAATCCTGGGCTATATTTGTGTAAGAGTCTAAGGAATGGAAAACTGAGGGTACTGTAGGTCAGGGCTGAGGTTAGCGGGACTGCGAGGGGAAGTCTGGCAGCCGAGGATCCCTCGTGTCTGCGGCTGCCTCCTTCGCACGGGAGGGCGGGAGCTGGCCCGGCAGGGATGCTCGGAGTGAGACTCACAGAGTGAGGGACATGTCCACGGACACCAGGTGACACTGCTGAGACTGGAATTAATGCTGCTCCTGGGAAGCTTTCGTGAGCTGTATAGCTGTTGGTCAGGTTGACAAATGGCTCATTAGAGACCAATCGTTTTTCCTCAACCCTCTGACTCCTTTTGGCTTTCGAGTCTTCAGTTCTACAAAATCCTTGAACTTACATGGAGCACGCTTACAAAATCCACATATTCAGTGAGACTGTATGGATGATGCTCAGGGCATGAAGCAAGATCAAAGGCTTGCAGTCTAGCAACAATTTAAAAGCACTTTAAAATGAGGGGTCAAAAAGCTAGAGATGAGCAGGAAATATTGAAGAGTAGGTATGTGATGCCAAAAATGTCTTGTACCCTGGGTCAACAGCACTCCTGCTTTTGAAAGGTGAGATACAGAGGGTGCTCAGTAGTTATTTACCACATCTAATACTTATATATGATAATTTTTTTAATAGTATATCACTTGGTTAGGAAGGTCTGTGTGCACTGCTGAAGTACTGTAAAAATGAAGCAACTAATTAATGCCAATCCGCAGTACTTCTGTCTCAATTAACTGCAGCACAATAGTTAAGGTTCCTCCTAGAACACCATATCATCTTATGTAGATGAATTCAAGCAGTTTTATTGAACTTAAAAAGCTCCAAGAAATATATGTGGATTTCCAGAATCCATTTGTAACTTTTTTAAGCAAACATTTAAATACTCAGAGCATTGAATATGACAAAAGGATTACAGGTGATGATTTTTTACATCAGCTGGGTTTTCCTAGAGAGTGACCATGTCAAAGGGCACTAGTTTTTTTGGGTGAATATCGTTCCAGTATGGGGACCACATCACAGGTTAAAGCCAACTTCTTTTGGGTTTCCAGAGGGGTAACCTGCAAGTGACTGCTGAAAATGCTTCTTCTTGTAAAAAAGATTGTAAGCATACTTTGATAGAAAATAAATTAGTTCCAGTCCTACAGAGAGGAAAGAACTCAGTTTGTCACAGACAGATAGTTGTTTCCTGACACTGGGCATTTGGTTCACAACTTCCAGTGTTTGATGATGTCATGGGTCATATGGATTCTGTGTGTTTGGGGCCCTTTGGGCTTAACAGGAAGGTCACCAAGTTATCAAGCAACTTCTCTGTTTGAAGAGATTCAGCTGCCCTTCCTGTCCCACTTTGCAGAACCTGAGCTTTCAAAGACAAACCAGTGCTGCTCCTGGGAATATGTCAGTATCTAGACCTTTTTTCCCAGCTAAAAAGGTAAATACCCAAGGAGATGGAAGTAATTGTTTTCATTCTGCTTTGTGTTCCTCAGATCCAACTGACTCTTCCTCTACCAGAATCTCTGTATAATAACCAAACGTGTCTTCACTCCTTTTCCTATGCTGTGAGAGTCTTGGACTTTCCAAAGCGGCATTTCCAAAGCTGTCTGTATCCACAAATGTCTAGATAAAGGATTTACACTTCTCTGCAAGCTCTTCTTCTACACTCTTCTCTGGAAGAGCTTACTGTTCTCTCCCCATAAAACCAGAGAATATATGTTGTAATAAAACAAAGCATAGAAGCAAACCTATGTCAATAACACAAAAGGTGGTTGAGCCAGGAACCTCCTCCCCCAGACAACCTTCTAACTTATTTTGTCTTGACTGCACGAGAGCGTGGTTTTCAGTACACCTGTTTCTAGGTTGCATCTCCTGCAAAGAAGTGCAAGATATATGCACAGAAGTTGTGGATATGTCATTGTTTTCAGGAATGGAACTGCCTCTAGTTTTGTTGCCAGCATTAAGGAGTAACAGAAGATCAGTTGTTACATTGGCTTTTTTTCCCCTTCCAAAATGGAGTGAGCATGTTATTGTTGCTGCTGATGGAAGGTCCCTTTTCCCAGTCTCCCAACAACCTCACTATTTTCCTTGTTTTGTGTAAGCAAGGTAACCTTTGTAACATCCTGTTTTATTTACCAGCCATATCTGTAAGCTGCAAGAATCCTTCCTGTTCAGCTCACAACACAGTGCTCAAAACCATCAGAAATCCTTGATCCTCATTAGAAAACCATTTGGTAGCAATCTGAATAGTGTTGTGACTCCTGTCAGGAGTTTGTTTTAAATAGCACCAACTAATACTTTTTTCAAAACCAGAAAAGGCTGAAGTGAGTCTAATGAAATCAGAGTCCTCTTGCGTCTTCCCCAAAATTCAGGCTGTACCATACTGTGCACTGGTCAGGAATGGGGAAAGTTTTGTGACTGATCCCCCTCTGAGCTTACACATCTCTGCAGTTCCTCCTCTTTTCCTAGAGTTAGAATCCAAGTACAAAACTACTAAGGAAAAAGGCTGCTCTTGCACTTTTTCTAGCAGACTTACATAATCTGGGAGTATCTAAAATATCATCAGAAAGCCTTTTCTCAGGAGAGTCCTGTCCAGATTGCCAACAAATCTGGAACATCATCCAAGGACGTGTAGAAACCTACACAATCACACAGTTACAGCAGAGCTTGTGGTTGAGTTTCTTTGATGTGGTGTGGCTTTGTTTGGTGTGTGGTTTTGCAGGCTTTCTCTTTTGGCTTTCGGGTTGAATTTTGTTTTTTGGATGCTAGTCTTCCTTTGTCACTTTGTATAAGAGGACTTTTGTGTAAGTTTAGCTTGTTTCTTTGTCCTCTTCCCTTGTTAATGTGCTTTTTTTTGTGGTTGTTTGTTTGTTTGTTTGTTTTAATTCAGATCGATCATTTTCCATTCTCTAAGAAATGGTGTCATCCTTTTATGAACAAGAATCTGTTTTATTGGAGGGAGAAGAGAGTTTTGCCTAATGAATTATAGAACTAGTTCACACAAATTTTCTAATTAGAACTGGATTGCTAATGAAGATTCACTCAAATTAGTGGGTGGAGATTATTAAATAAAATGGGTTTTATTGCTTAGTTTCAGGTAGATTTAGTACAGAGTTTTATGTTAGTGGTATATCAAATTGTCCTTGTCCACAAATCTTTTCTGTATTTTCCTATTTCATAGTTTGACATGGTCCACTCCTTAGTTCCCACATGGCTCGAGACGTGCGGTTCATGCAGAACTAATTTTGGAGAAGCTCTGCATGCAGGCAGGGAGCACCATGAGTAGAACAGGCTGTTTGCTGGGCAAGGTGAAGTGCTGTGGCTGTGCTTGTACTCAACAGTCATTAATTCCTGAGCAAGAGTGCTCCCAGACCATGTTATCATCCCAGCAGTCCTGCCAAGCAGCTGGTGCTGCTCCTTGTTTTTGTTTATTTTTCTCAGGGAAGTAGGATTGAGCTCACTGGGAATGTTTCTCATCCTTCACTGATACAAATCAGTAAACACAATCATTCAAAGAAAAACACATTTGCCATACATTACCCGTGTGGACAAATACATGTTTTCCAGTGGTGACTCCTGTTTATGGTTCCTGCTTTCTGTAATAGGTAAAATAATAAGATATGTGTGGTTTAAATTTTTTTTATTTATTAGCATCCATATTCTCCTTAAATGAAGTTTGATAATCTGATAAGTTTAAATTAATTAGCCTTTTAGGAGGAAATTCTTTATCAAATGTGAGGAGGAAAAGCATTGGTCAACATAACTTGTGGCTAAGAATGGTTTAGGGTGCTCTTTTAGAATTTATAATTATTTCCTTACAGGTGTTTTGCTGGGGAAAAAAAGTACTTTTCTAGCACTTACATACTGTTGCAACAGCTCATGAAGAAATGTTACCTAGATTCCTGCATTGGATGAGAGACAGGAAAACATATTCACTTCTGAGCGGGAAAATCCAGCTCTTGGTAAATTATTATGTGTTTTTGCACTGAGACCTGTCCTAGTGTCTTCTTACCAGCCTTAATTCAGCAAACCTTGGTAAGCTTAGCTTCAAATTGCTGTTATTAGATCAATTATTGTGCCTCTGTGCACTCTGTTCATAACGTGAAGGGGCTTGGAAGAACATGAAATACAGAGCAGCTACTTGGCTGATCCAACTGTGCAGCTTCTTGTTTGAGGAACTGAATTTGTTCGCCAATTCCCACTTTTTGGGCATCAGCCTCAGTGCTATCTCACCCCACCTGCCATAAATTTGTACAGAATTTTTATGTCCTAATGTGCAACAGTAGAAACAACATATGGAAACCACGTGTCTCCAAAATACGTCAGGCCAGAGGGGACTTGCTGCTACGAATAATCTGTTCTCATGTCAAAGATGGTTGTATTTGCTGATAAACTTGATTTTGTTTGCCTTTGCTCCTCATTTGTGAGTTGGCTCCTGGCTATTGCACCTAACTGAGTAAGTAGTTCAGCTTTTACAAATTTCAAGCAGTTTTTAGGTAACTTTTATAACATAAGGACCAGAAGTTTTTAGGCTTAAACAGTTCCAAAGTGTCTATATAAGATCATACTCTGTGTTCATACCATGTCCTTTACATATTTCTACCTTGCAGCTGTAGCTTGAGCATGTTGTAAAACTGACAAATGTGCCAGGTCTCCAATGAACTGAAGAAAATGGGCAAGTTTATTTCCAGATACTAAGACTGAGCTCTTTTCCCCACTGTTACCTTCTGTCCCATCTTGATGATTTCTTTTTTCCCTTGAGTTTTTAAAAGTTTGTCTCCACAACAAATTGCTCTTAAGATGAATTAATGTTGTGAAAACAGATGTTTTTGATTTGTTAGCAATGACATGTTGTTTTCAGGCATCAGAATATTTCAGGGGTCAGGATATTACATTTTTGTAATGTTTTTAATTTATTTTAGAATACTTAATGTTCTTTCTCAGGTGTAATTGAATTTGAACCTTTATGCTCAGGACATAGGATTTCCCATCTTGAATCAGATATAGGCCAGTGAGCTTTAGTACCCTCCTTTTGATTTCTGTGTATACCCTGTGCATGGCACTTCCTAAAATGGGGGAAAAAAAAAAAAAATATATATATATATATGTCACCTTAATGTCACCTTAAGAAATTGAATTTATTTTTTCAGTGATTTTTCTACAGAAAAAATAATTTCTCCTTGATGGTCTTGGAAACTACTTAGTACTCTGAGACTCACATATCTCTAATCTAACTACACATGTAGCTGACAGAGGTAGTATATAATATTATCCAGACTTGACTGAAAGGAATTGAATGAAACATCTTTAGTGTTTATGAAAGCTGTATGCTGCACTATATAAAGTAACACAGTATTTTTATAATTACCAGCCATTAATTGTGTTGACTTCCTTCTCCTCCTAGAATTAGCACAGAAAGGAAGGCATGCTTGTGTTTTGTTTGAAGCCTTGATCAACAACAGCTCCCTAACTTTCTTTTTAGCTTTACTAAACTTGTGACTCAAATAGAGTCAGATTTTGTCAAAGTGTCGAAATTTTTTCAGAGTGACAAAACTCTTGTTTGCCCGCTAAGCATTTGCTAAGAGTACAACTTCACTTCTCCAGGAATGGTGAGGAACTGTGCACAGAGACCATTTGAACATCTGGATTATTGAGGGCAGGATCAATACTCACCGCTTATTCAAACCTTGCTTCTTGCTTCATCAAGAAGAAATTGAATAATGTGAGCATCAAGCATTCTTCATTTTAATAATTTTTGATGGCCTCAATAAGTTAGTTACATTTCAGTGACTGTGTT
This sequence comes from Cisticola juncidis, assembly GCA_013400215.1. NCBI lineage: Eukaryota > Metazoa > Chordata > Aves > Passeriformes > Cisticolidae > Cisticola > Cisticola juncidis. The sequence continues at coordinate 2,203,330 of VXBR01000802.1, forward strand.
TTGCTTCATTATAGTGAAAGGGCCAATGAGGTAAGGAAAGAATAAATGAAATATAATCACAGTTTTTGTAGTGAAGAAGCTTCTCAGGGATGAGCCACGACCACACCCAGGTTTCCTCTAGGCTGGGAGGGCTGACAAGCCACGAGGCACTTAAGGGGAGTAACCCTGCAGAAATGACATGGAGCAGCCAGCTCCCAATGTGCCATCAAGCTGTGAGAAATAGCACAGGGAGAATGATACATTATGTGAAGACTCACATTTATAGTTGTCTCAACAAGTCTGTCTCTGCAGTTAAATTAAAAAACTTTCATTCAAATGAACTGCCAGGTGTACCAAAAATGAGAGAACTTAGGGTTATTCAGTTTTAAACAGTTTGTAGCTCTTTAACTGTTGCATAGGACATAAATTTTTCTTAAGAGTGTAAAGATTTGCCTTCAGAAATTTTAGTTTTATAATTTAGGCAGTTCTGTTTTCTTACTTTTATGAGCTTCAGTACAAATAGGAAGTAATGTGCAATAACACGAAAGTTATTGAAGCATTTAATCCCTTGGACAATGCAGCTAATTCTGAAATGCACAGCTCAGGTACTGGCTTTGTGCAGTAATCCCTCAGTTGTCCCTCTGGGGTGTAGATCCAGCTAGGACAAGGACTCCTAACAAAACCTTAGGATGCAGCAGCAAGGGCGTCACAACCGCTTTTGCCAAGAAACAAATCCAGTCCCACTGTGATCATCTCCACCTATGCCACAGTCCTGCAGGACAGAGGATGTTGGTGAGAGAAGTGCATTTGAGCTATTTCATGGTAGGAAACAGTGGGAGATGCATAGGTTTTTCAATGAGAGTTTAATACAAACTGAGTGGGGGTTTTGGCTTGTTTTGTTTGAATTTTGGTTTGGATTAGGATTTTTTTTTTTTTTTTTTTGCCTTGAAGCCTAGAATAGATTGTCATAAAGAAAACTTCAAGTTACACTGGTCAGAGGTCAAATACAAGTGAAGGTGAAGTTAGAAATAAAATTTCCACAGGCTAGATTGTGCAAATTATGAAAATTGTTTTCCCAATAAATTCATTACTATTACACAGTGTATCATTCAAAACTCACTACCTGAACATATTGAGAAATAGAAAGTAATTAAAAGTCATAGTTTGATCTTTATAGAGTAGGAACCTATTGCCTAAAGTGTAATATCTTGCATAAATAGAACTTTTAATAGCTAAAGTGGAATTATAAGACTCCATGAGCACACAGGGCGGTAGTGAGTGATGTTCCTAATACAATCCACACGGTCCTGGCTGCTGGAAGCTGCATTGTTAGGCTGCTGGCTGGGACTCAGGATATCCCTTTCTGCTTTCACAAAAATCTCTTGGGCCCTTAATTTCCAGCTGAACAGTCACCAAAGGTCCATGGAAGAGACCTTGTGCAAAACTTAGACCTCACAGAGCAATGCGGATGCAGTTTATTTATTTATTTGTGTTTAGGGCGTGTTCTGTTTGAGCTTTTCTGCTCTTACAGATGTGGTGAAAATACTTGAGAGGACTTAGTAATTAATTGTTCAAGGGGCTATTTAGATTCACAGCCTGGTCCTACTTCAGTGCAGAATAGCATTTCTCCTTGAGTATATAAATCTCTTTGTCAAATATGGTCTCTACAAAGATACATTTCTTCTGAGCTCCTCTGGGAAGCAGAGAAGGGTGCTCGTGTAGTTCTTTTGTAAGATTGTGCCTTCAGAACTGCCATTTTTAGTGCTGTTTGGCAAACCTTATCAGTGTCAATTACAGCCTCAGAAACGGGAGTCTAAGCTCAACAGAGAATGGTATTTAAATAAAAATGATCTTTGATGGGAAAGAATACCACCCTTTCCTCCACCTCCTCTCCGTACTTGAAGATCACTTGACTCTTTTGGTCCCTTAAACTCTGGGAGGAGCAGTTTCCTGCAGAAAGGGCTGTGTAAACAGGACGAATTAAGGGCAGCCCAGAGTGCTCATCTGTCCTGGTGGCTGGGACACTGCAGTCACTGCAAACTGCTCAGGTGGTGTTTGCCAGGCTCTGGATGCTGACAGCCCTGCTGGGGCAAGCTGTCAGCCTTGTCTTGGCATCTCACGAGAAGTGTTCATTGGGCTCTTCTGGCTCTTGTTTCTTTTAGGGTTACTCTAAAGTTGTACATAGCAATGTGCCCTTTATTTGCAGTCCTTGGAGGGGGCCCAGTGTGTCACCCCCTTTTCTCAGGACTTTTGTTTCTGAGTTGTTCAATTCTGCTCTGGGCATGTTACAACTTCAGTGAAACTGAACACAACACAAACATACTATGTGGTTATTTATTCTTCATCGAATTTTAATTTAGATTTTTTTTTTATGGGTTTGGTTTGGAGCAGCTCTTTTTGTTCTTTCAGCTCAGCTGTTTATAGGGAAGTGACTGTTAGGGGAAGGATTTGTAGTGTTCCATATTTGGGGTGGGATGGCATGACCCAGCGCTCAGGTACCTGCTGCTTCCTGAGAAGCTCACCAGACCTGTCTCAGTCCATCAGGATACAGCAGATCCATGGGGGCCAGGTTTGGCAAGTGTCTCTTACACCCTCAGGGCACCTCAGAGGGCACGGGGAGCTCTGTGAGAGGCAGGGAATTTAGCCTTTGGTCTTGATCTATCTGCTGAGCCACACAGGTGAAGAGCAGCATTGGCAGGATGTGTGCAGTCACAGATGAGGGCAACCGTGGTGTAAATGCAGGCTGCACTATGATTACCCCTCTAGCAGTTTGGAGAAAACAAAATGAGAGAGGTTTATTTTTGATAGTTTTGTGTTTTCTGCAATATTTGTATGCGTTGTTCACCCTTTGCTATTGTAAAAGGTTAATTCAAAATAAAATGGATGATCCAGATTAGCTGGGCAGGTCCACTGCATCAGCAGGTGTTGTGGGTGTCCCTGGGGTAGTTTTGGAGAGCAAAATAGTTGATAGTGCTGGTACTTAAAAAGCTCAAGTTAGCTTCTGAAGTTAACATCCATTCAGTTCCTTTGTTTTGTTTGGAGTGCAGAGATTGGAGAATTCCTTGGTGTACTTCCACCACTGCTAATAAATTTTCCCAACTAAAATGATTGTAGAGCTGTTCAAAATCAGTTTTAGTTTGACTGTTTCAAAAATGAACCCTTGACTCTTATGTCTGCAGGTTTTTTAATTGATCATCAGTAATGACAGTTATCACCTACTGGATTTTGAATGTGCTGTGATGTTAAATGGATACCTAGTACTAACATATTACATGTGCTATTTTAATTTAAGTTGTATTCTATTTTACATTCTATTTTACAATATTTTCACATTTTAGTCTAGGAATACATTCTCTGACAAGTAATTTTCAATTCCTGTCCTTCCTTAACATTCTTGTCCTCTGTCAGGATGGCTTGCTTAAGAGCTGTGATTGCTTTGTGATTATGTGTAAAAGGGATTTCCAGTTCCTCTTAGGTCTTTATGGGAGTAATGAAGGAATCAGGAAAATCAATTGTGACTGATTAGCAAATCACCTGAATCAGACGTTTCAGTCACATTTCTCAATCCCCTGTCTATTGCAGGGGACTGTTACCTAGTGGGATGTGGCACTCCAGTTTCATTGCACCAAGTGGATAATCTGCAGTTTCTAGCTGGGAATTGCAGGCAGAACATGATGTGAACATACAGCTGTATCAGTTTGGTTATTGGGGCAGAGCATGTAAATCATTATTGAGGTGGCCAAGAAAGCTGTCACCCACAGTGCTGCTCAATGCAATTCAGTCTGTGGGGTGGGTGCTTGAAATGGGCAGCAAGAGATGAGATAGAGCTGGAGACAGGAGGTCACCTTACGTAATGGTTTCTGCTCAGCTTGGAAAGAGTCTCCTTCATGTTTCTTAGGAGCACAGAGAATGTTCAGGTAGATTGTCTAGCTTGAGTAATATTTAACTCTGGTAATTCCTTGTAGGAGGTGAAAAAATGGTGTAGATGATAAAAGACTGAGAATTTATTAGCAGAAATACTGGTTTATAGTTCCCTGACTTTTCATTTCTCTGGGTGTTCTCATAACCCAAGGAATTTTACTCTCTATTTGAAGTACTTCTGATGACAATCCCAACAGAAATGAAAGATAAATCCATTGCTCATTCCTGAACGGATATTTAAACCTCAACTGTGACACAACATGCAAAGTGGTGGTGGGCCAATCACTTAAATTCCTTTATTTTTCTCCAGCACATGAAGGGTTTTATTTTTTATGGCCTTCAAAAACTCAGTTTTTGTACACTTCTCAAAAACTGTAAATCCAAGTGGACAGACTCTAAACACTGCACCTTCTCACTGGTATTCGCTCCTACAGAGAAAGAAACTTATGTCTGTATTGGGAGCTGAACTTTATTTATATTCCACAGACTGTCTGTCAGACATGAAGCTGGTTAAAATACCTCCCACAATAGATATGTCTGCAAGAGCCACACAGGCTTAAGAATTCTTTCACAAAGCCCTCACTGAATATATCAACTGACTCCCAACTCTGATTTATGATCTTTTTTTTTTTTCAATTTTCTTGCTCTTGTCTTCCCTTTATAGTCTTTTTTTGGTGCTTCTTTGTGACCTTGCAGGAGAAACTTCATCAAAGGGCTATTTTTTATGTTTTTCTCTTAGAACTGAAACCATTTTCTTCAGGGCAATGACTCCACATTTGGTAGCATTATATATTTTCAGTAGCTGACTTGGCTCCCACATTTGGATTAGACTGAACTTCCCATCAGTTTGGTAGTCTGATTTCCAACAGATGCTTTTGGGTCATATTTCATGTAATGTCTGGCCCTCAGAGATCACCAGCCAAGTGGGGTTCAGAGTTCAGATCTCTGGGTGATGGCCACTTCAGATTTAAAGTCCTTTGTTCCTTAAAACCACTCATCAAAAGTCTCTGTTCTCCAGAGCTTTGTAAAGTGGTGTAATGAAGCAGCCTGAGGATCAATAATGACTTCAAAGACAGAAGTTGTCTGGTGGCAATGACATGAGAGTGGATTAACTTATTCTAATAGTTGCAAATTATTCTTTCTGATATCTCGACATCTTATTGAATGAATATTTGGGAAATCATGTCTTTTAGAGTAGAAAACTGAAATACATGTAAAGTTGTCAGTATCCTTCTTGATCAGGGTCTGTATCTAATCCATTCCATGCTTGGCTTAGACAAAGCTAAAAGTACTTTGCTTCCTTGTCTATAAAACCTTTATATGATATCTGGAATAACTAATGCCAACAGTAAAATGCCACTAGTTTTGGAATGATGTAAAGGAAGTGTTTAGCACTGCACAGTCAGTAAAGGCTTGGGATACCACAGGGGAACACCAAGAATAAAAATGGTTTTGTGATTTCTGTGCACAATAGTCATCATTGAGCGGTAAGGAAAGAGACTTGTGCAGTACTTGTTTTCTAATACTCTCTTGAGAAAGGGAAATAGATGTACTGGTTGGGGAAGAAACCAACCAGGCTTTATTCCTGCAAATTTGTATTTCTTTTTGAACTCTGGAGGAGTTACAGCAATGCGAAGTTACCTCATGAAATGTTACCTGTTCTTTGGGTGGTGTAGGCCTGTATCAATTGCCAGGTATTTTTTCTTTTATAAAATCACTGACAGAGTCAGTAAGACACAAAGCTGTTGTGGAATTCACTTGCCAGCAAGACTTCCACCCAGTTAGAATTTAGTGCAGAAATCCTATGTCTGTTACCTTAATATAGCCCTTTGGAAAAACACAGCCAGTTGTTCTTAGAGCTTCAGAAGAGAACACCACTATCTCTCCAGCATATATGCTGATTAATTCAGAATATCTCATTCATTACCTGCTTGTTTCAGCAAATATCCTGCTCTGTCAACAGCAGGAGGAAGCCAATGCAGGAGAAATCTGGATTTCACCAAAGGAAGCTTGGCATAAACTACCCTGATAGAAATAAATGCAGGAGGGTTTTTTTTGGTGTCTGAATGGTTCCCTCACATGGAGTCACTTGGGTGATGTTGTTTCCGTTTGCTCCAGCAATGTCAAGGCCATTGATGATGAAAGTTCTGTACTGTTTTTCCCCATTGCTTGGAAAATTGTCTCTCCCTCCCTTCCCTCCCCAGCCAAATCTCTGCCAAGCAAGCAGCTGAACAGAATTTCTCAGCAAGATGAATTTGAATTTTCACATGCTCTGTGGAACAGGGTACACAAATACAGCCTTGAGAGGGTCACAGTTGTGGGGTGCAAGTCCAGAATCTTGGTGGGTACCTGAAACGGATAAGCCTTTTGAGGTGTTTTATTAAGTTAAAGAGTACAAGAAAAAAAATTAAAAATGCATTCCAAATGAATTTTGTAGTGAGTTTTGGTACATCAGTCTGAAGGCAGTAATGCCTGCAAGTTTGATGTCCAAGCCAGGTATCAAAGCCAAACTAATGTCCCTGAGTTCTGCACGGGTGTCTGAGACAGTGACTGAGTAATGGCAGGATCTGCTCTATACAAATACAATCTCAAATTATTATTTTTAAAATTATTTTGGGTAGACATCCTTATAAAAGCTTCCTATCGAATTCCATCATTTTATTTCTGCCAAGGACTTTTTTCTGGAGTGTGAAATCAGTCTGAGACTTCTGTGAGGTTTATTTTTCTCAAGGAAAATAAATGCAGGATATAAGTATGCAGAAAATATGGGCACCTATATTAAAGCCATATAGTATTTTCCATGCTTGCAGTGGCAATTTTCATTTGCTTGCAATTTTAATGAGCTTTAAACCGAGATTTTCCACTGCATTTCCTGCCATTATATTATTGTTAATATTGCATCTGGAGAGAGAAAATGTGCTTAAATGTATAAATTATGTGCAAATAAAATTTGGCTGGCAATTTATGACCAAAATAGCTGTGCCTCATGCACATTCCTCTGCTGTAGCTATAGTGCTCGTAATGTTTTATTAAAGTAGATTTGTAATATTTCATCTTCATTAAGTATCTTGTCCAAGTGAGACTCCCGTTTATCAAGGCAGAGATTTCTGTGTCCGGTTCATGTAATATTTTTAACGTCCATAGTATTTTATGTTGGTTTTCATTCAGGTAGGAGAGGGTGGAATACTGCAAAAGGATGTGGAAAAGTCTGTTTGCAATTAAAGGAACACTAATTGGACTTTGGGGACTGTGTGTAAGATACACTGGTCTTTCCCACGGCCACACCCCGAGCATATGATCTTCAACTGAATTCATGGAAACATTCGCGCCGCTTCCTACAGATTGCAGCTGGCACTGTCTGTAACATCGCTGCCCCGCAGGGCGCGGGGCTTTGTGCGGTGCCTGCAGCACCAGCTGGGTTCCATTCGGGAGCTCCATGGGGCAGCGGTGTCCTGAGGAGAGCGGAACACGCGGGGCAGAGCGCCGGGGTGCCCGCTGGTTGCACCCCGCAGCTCCGGGGGATGGCAGGGCTGTCCCGAGGAGAGCCTTGGTGCTCCGCACGGATGGCAGGGCTGTCCCGAGGAGAGCCTTGGTGCTCCGGGGGATGGCAGGGCTGTCCCGAGGAGAGCCTTGGTGCTCCGCACGGATGGCAGGGCTGTCCCGAGGAGAGCCTTGGTGCTCCGGGGGATGGCAGGGCTGTCCCGAGGAGAGCCTTGGTGCGGCGGGCAGAGCGCCGGGCTGCGGCGCTGCCACCGCGGGGACAGCAGCGGGTCCCTGCTGACCCGCACATGGGCCTGTGGCTTCCAGACTGCGGGCCGGCCAAATGGGCAGCTCCCCCACCAAATGCTCCCGCTATTTCAAACTTCTCACGTCTTTCACAGCAGCAGCAGTTCTGCAAGCAGGATTTTTTCAGTGGCACAGAATCGATTCTGTGTTAACAGCATGAAAATATAACAGGGTGTCAACTGAAGTATAAGGCCAGCTAGACTTGTGCCTGTCCACTTTTCAGCGTTGTTACTCTCTAGGATTTCAAAATGTAAATTACGAGTTTAGGATGCAATTGCTAGACAAATTTGAAAATTAAAAAAGGCTTGGCTTCTTACTTTCAGGTAAGGACTATATACAGTTTCAGATGGAAGAAATTTTGCCTAAGTGGTATTTCAGAAAAGATATAGAAATGTATTTCTTCAATTAGTGCTAAAGATTTTTACTTAGATACTCTTACTCAGACTAAAAGACTGAGGTCATGTAAAAAAAGAAATAACTCTTCTAAAAGTAAGTTCACATTGAATGGTAGTTCATCAAGATCAACACTCAAATATGTTCTAGGTGGTTTAAAATGGCATTGCCTGTCCAGTCATAAGTGCCCTTTGGGGATTGTATGTAACAAAACAAGTTGAGACTCTCAAGTTTATATTGGTGCAAGTTAATTTTTGCCCTCTGTGTCTAGATCAGAATGAGGAAGGCGTTGGGCAAATACTGAGAGAGGTTACTGCAGCCAGCCACTGGATAGCAGTTTGCCTCTGTTCCAAGGATCTCATTTTGTTAAGCTGGTTAGGTAATTGCTTTGATCCTGTAATTGACTTTTAAACTGACATCTCTAGCAAAGTGTTTCTTTCTTCTTCTGGATGTTTCTGCCCATGTCAAGAGTTTTGCCTATGTCCATATTCCTGTGGGTATGGCAGGGTATGGATTAAGCTGAAGGTAATTCCCATTTAGAAGACTTAGAAACAACCATGGGTAATGCTTTCCTCAGCATGGCAAAACTATTGTTAACTCAGACTGACAGAAAATAATGTTAATGCAAAATACCATTGTCTTTAGCAATATTTTGGTACATACCATCTGAAGGAAATGTGGGCAGAGGATGGGAAAACTACCACTGCTGGCTTTATGGCTGCCTCAAGATGATTTCTGCAGCCAATCTGTGAGGGGAGAGAGATCTCCCTGTATGCATGATTAAAAGGAAGGCTCTGGTTATAAATGTAAAGAGAAAAGCTTTGATGTTGTTGTGCTCTTAGTCTGCCCTTCAAGCATATGCCTCCATGATTTTCTTCCATGAGAGGCCATTCCTGAGCCTTGCCCTCCTGCCCTGCTGCCAGCACAGGTCCTGTGTCTGTGTGGGTCTCCAGGTGCACATATCAATATGCAGGTTCAGACTTGAAAAAGATACAGAAGGTAATCTCCTTCCCTGCTGTTGAGATTTACTACCTCTGGTTTAACTTTCTTGAGTCTTTACAGCTAGCATGGCCTGTGTGAATGTGGCTTAATCCATTTGCTGTTAAAGGGCCATTTCACTAATGCTGCAGATGCAGAAATATAGGAGAGATGGGGAATATCTGTAGCTCATTAAAGCAAAGGAGAGACAAGCTGCAGACCACTAGAATTAAAAAGGTTGGGTTTGGCTGCTGCTTGTTCTTGGCTTTTCTACAGGATGGATTAGTAGTTGATAATTTAGCACAATATAATGTGAAATGTCTAATATTCAAAGGGTGAAATATTCCAGAGCTTGCACTTTTGACTTCTGGCATGTGAAATTTTAAATTTAAGAGGAAATGTTCTAAACTGTGGGGACTTAGGTTGACCTGGTAAAGGCTTTGAAGTAGCTGGTGGTTTATTTTGTTTTAAATAAGTACACCAAGCTGAATTTTTCTAAAGCTGCCTTAAATTTACCTTAAGTGTTTTGGACTAGTAAGTGCATCAGAAATATCTCATGAGAGAAAATGTTACTATTTGGCATGAAATTTCAGCCTTAGCTAGTGAAAGCTGCCTTGGGGATAATTTAGTTCTCCGTATTGCATTTTGGGGTTTGGTTTGGTTGTTGTTGTTTGGGGTGCTTTTTACATAAAATAAAAAAAAAAAAAGAAATGCAACACAAACTCAAAAGACTATAGTGCTTCTGACATTTCCATGGAGAGTTTATCTCTATACTTTGTTCATCAGTTCTGGTCAAGTCATTGACCACAGGTGAACCCAAAGCTGGGACACGGTTCTGATGCCGTGGCTGCACCAGCACTTTGTTTATCCTGGCAAAAGCAGTTCCCCTTCCTGGCCACCTGCTCCCTTTCCATCCTGCTCTGAGCTGCTGCTGTGCCATGGTCCACCTGAAAATTACAATTTTATTTAAAATTCATATTTTGAAACTTTATTGCTTTATTTGTAACTGACTGAGAATATATTTGTGCACAAATATTCACACTTCTAAATGTGAATCTAAGGAAACTCGTATAAAGCCTGTAAGTTTCATAGGATATGCTCAACTGCCAAATTGGGCTGGGGCCAGTGAGAAAAAGCCTGAGTGGTAAACGCTGAAAAAAACAAAAGTCCTGGTACATTTTGCTTAACCCATTTTCCCATTACCTTGTTCTGACCTTGAGAAAAGTCTTTGAACTGTGGAAATACTGTTCTTGTAAAATTAGCATGTGTCAAAGAAGAAATAACAAAAAACTTCTAAAACTCAGCCAGTTGAGAAAATGACTTCATGCCGTAAACATTTTCACAAGGAAACCTTTGGATCTCTTTTGGGTCATTACTTGGTAAACAGCATCAAATGGAGTCATTCATATAAAAAACAGTGCAACAGTAGGGCACACAGGGCAGCAGTACACTCTGCAGCTTTTAAACAGCAAAGGCTGGGAAAAAATTCCACTTCAGCATCTCAGCAAGGAGTGTTACACAAGTCCTAAGGTCTGTTCAATGAATTCATAAATTCATACTGTCTTTGCTTTAATTCAAAACAGAAACATTTTTTCTTGAAGGTGGAGAAATTTTCTTTGCAGGATTATACCATGTTTTTCATATATATCATAGGATCTCTGAAGTTGTATGGAACCATGAGGGTCATTGAGTGCATCTCTCTGTTCCTGGCAGGACTACCTAAAATTAAATCCTATGGCTAATAGTGTCATGCATATATAAATGTATCTATTCAGCTATCCTTACTTACCTGGTAACAATGTGGGAGTTCTCCCACTTGTTAATAGCATGAAATCCATGGAAAAGAATGAATGTCATGAGCTATTCCCTATTATTTAAAATAGTATGTTAACTGGAACATCCTTGCCACATCACAGTAGTTGTTTTGGAAGAAGTAAAATTTCAGGGAAGTTTACTGGGTGTATTTCAACCCATTTTTAAAATTACTATTACAAGAATATAGTACCATAAAAAAAAATTGAAGGGAAGTACCAAAATGAAATCATCTTGATCCATCAGCTATCAGAATTTATTCGTTCTCTAGTCTGCCATCATCTTCCTTTCTGGTGATGGTTGTCTCTAGGATGCTTGCTGGTGGATTTTCACAGATATCTTCATTCAGAGCCACCTCCCTTCAAAGCTGCTTTGTGCTTGAGTGATTGCTCTGGGATTTCAGTCGTGCCTTGCAGAACTTTGAACTGGACGTGGTGAGTTATGCCTGGCAGCATATGTCACTATGCTGATGGATTTTAGGCTTCAAGACACAGCTGGCTTAGGGCTATGGGGTGAAAAGGGTTAAGCTTATAAAATGAGCTTTTTTTGTTTGGTTTGGATTTTTACTGGACCTCCTCAGAATAACTTGCAATGTCATCCATACCTGTGACCCGATCAAAAGAAGTGCTAGAAAATAGAGGAAAACCACCACTACTATCACTGTCATGGGTTCTTATAACTTTAGGTGTTACTGAACTGGCAATGAGCGTTGCCAATTACTGCTAGTAATTTCTGTTGGGTGCAGGTGACAAAACTTATCTGAGTGGTTGCCAAAAGCTATTCATGGGAAGAAGCACCCAGGAGTAATTTAATCTGTGTAATCTCATACGCACATGGTTCTGCAATCTCTGCGAGGCTTCTGACATGCAGCCAGAGTGATGCAAAACCAAAAGCAAAAAGTGTGCTAATAAGGAGAATGCAAGATGTGAAACATTTTAGCCAACCAGTCCTAATTTCCAACTTGCACAGACCTGTACCATGAGACCAGCACAGCACATGGCCCAGGAATTAAACAGCAAGGACTTTCTCTTACTGAGCTGAGCTACCACCTGCAAAAGGAAGCTGCTGTACAATAACTCAGGGATAAATTGAGATATGCCACTGTGTTTCTTTATTTCTCTCAATCCTCAAGAAGACAGTAAATGCCATTGTGCCACAAATTCTTCCTAGGAGAAACTCCTGTAAAGAAAGGTAGAGAGAGAATGTTTGTGTGGCAATATTTTATTTACCTTTACTTTCAAGCTCCGTGATTATTAGGAGGATGGAGTAACTCCCACACAAACAGCTGTGAGTTGTTTACTATGGGATACCACTGAGCAGTTTCTTCAAATCTTGGCAGAAATGAGTCCCTCAGAAAAAAAAAAAAAAAAAAAAAAAAGGCAGATTACCCAAATAGGCAGATTTCCAAACCGCATCTGCTGTGCATTATTGTTTGGCTGGTGCTGCCCACTTGCACTGCCCTTTTAGTGAGAGAAGTATTTCTCAGAAAGTTTGTTAGTGAAGATGCAAGTGGAGGCTCTGTCAGTAATTCCATTTGAGGTTACTGGTTTTGTTGGTTTGGGGGAGTTTTTTCTTAACAGTGCAATTTGAAGAGCAGTTCAAATTAGGGACACTTTGAAAAGTATTGGGCATTTTCCAGCTTGCTTTTACCTTTATCTTGGGCTGAAACAACCAAACGTTGTCTGAGGTTTTAAATACTTCAAGTTGTAGGCCTCCCTCCGAAAAGAACCAGAAGTAACAAAGTGTCAAGAAAATACCCATTCTGATGCCATTTTCAGGTGAAGGTTATATATCTGTATGCAAACGTGTTGTATAATAAAAAATGTTCTGTGTTACAAGGTTACAGAATGCTGCAAGGTATATCATTTACACTGCACAAGATTTGTGGCTTTCTCTTTGTTGTAATTGGGAATGGTTGTTTGCTTCTGGGCAAATCAGAGATACCAATTAGTGAAAAATATCTGGACATTTATGGATGGGCCTGCAGTGCTGTAAGGAGGCTCTCCCTCCTGTCCCACTCCCACAGAGTTGCATTCTCACTTGAAGTCAGATTTGAGAATTTCTTGAGGTGGAAGCTGCCTGTGTTTTTTGTTTTGAACTAAATGTGGTTTTCAAGTTCAAAAAAATTTTTTTTCCCTTTAATGACTGCTTTTTTTAACCCTTTTACTGTATGGTTGAAACGGGAAGTGTCTGGTGCTCAGCAAAGGTGCCACTCACTTCTGGGAGGATGGGGAAAAGTTAAAAGTAGAAAGAGCTGATGAGGCAGGATGGCTCTGTAGAGAAAGCGGGAGGAAGAGAAATGGGAACATCTGTTAAAGCTATACCAGTGACTATTTTAGCTAAGTCCAGCTTGCAGTTCCTTTTTAATTCCTTATTCTTCAGTAGGTGTCACTGCTATCAGTGACAAACACAACGTAGGCCTTGGGGTATCATTAATGGCAGCACCTTTATTGTTTATATTTTGTTTTGTTTAAGTTATCCCACTCTTCACTAAATGCACTGTCATGCAGCAGAAATAAAATGACATTTCAAAGGTCTGGAAGATGTGATTTACTGTTACAATTCACCATTCTTTTCTCACTGCTGTTCCCTTCAGCCAGAGGACTGCCAGGAGCTGTAGTGTTGTCTACACCACCTCAGTTTCAGCCAATACCTGCCATGGAAATGTAAATCCCAGCCCTGCTGACTCTTGTGCAGATTCCCACTGCCACAGAGTGGAGTCAGGGGATTCCTTCAAGACACTCAGATTAATCCCAGTCCTATACAGTCCTTTTCTCTGTCCCACAGTGGATTTGTCAGATTTATAATTGCAGAACAACTTGGGAAGCATGACTGTTGAAGGAAACCCAAGAATGGTCTCTTTTCACTATGAATTGCTTGTGTGCCTAACACTTCCCAGCTTGGAGAGGGAAAAAACTTTCAGAGAATTAGGTTTGGTTTGTATCTCATCAGAGCACACGATTAATAAAAGCAGCCTGACTTTCTTGGCAGTATTGGCTTGCTGCCTCAGTCAATGGAATATATTGCTGTCCATCCCTAAGAAAATTCTTCAGTTTCCTGGGAAAGGTCTTGTCCAGACTAACTGGAATAAATATTGAGTGAATGAATCCATGTGGTGATGCAAGAAATGCTTTCCTGCAGTCCAAGCAGGCATCTGAATGACCTTCAATCCTGCATTTTGTAATTAAATCCATAAGTAGTGATGTTTAGAAAATCGTGGTGGTTGGGGTTTTATTTTCTCAATATGTTAGCAACTGAGAGGAATGAGTGGAAAGCATAGAGTGTATTATAGGCTTGACTTAACATTTTAGCTCCTGGGAAGACTTAATAATTTAGCAGCTGATACTGGAGCAGTGGATAGGAAATGTCTACAAAACCACTCAGTTTGAAAATACTTGGACCATTAAAGGAACTGAGCTAAGGGATGACTCTTGATATTGTGAAACAGAAATAAACTTGGACTCGGAATCAAAGCAAATAATTTCTGCCTTTGTTTATATGATGTTGTATCTTTTAGATAAAATAAGCAAGGCAAAGTGAGAGCAGTATGAAAACATGCATTTTAATTTTTTCATCCAACATTTGTTTTAGCATAAGGGTTTTTAGAACTATTGTAGGGAAAATTATTTTGAGCTCTTGTATACATGTATAGAAACACATACACTAAATTCAGGTGACTATTTTCTACTTGGTTCATCTCTTGGCTTGTCCTGTGCACATTATTTGTGGGTTTTAACCCTGCACAGATGCGCTTTGTCGTACTTGAGACAGAAAATATTATTGACTGATTTAACAGTAAGTTATTAATTCAATTTCCTTAGAAGGCATTGCATTTTTCCCCTAGGAAAACAGACACATCTGTAAATGAATGAAATATGTGATAGGTTTCAATTAATCACACTTGACCCCAGTTGTCATGTAGAATTGAGCCCTGCTGTTAATTTAGATCTATTTTAGATATCTGGTTTTAGTCAAGCCTTAGTCACTGCACAAAGATATTTAGGTTTTTATTTCGCTAACAGATCTTTAAAGTTATTGGTTTGCTTCAGTTCTTATCATGTAGATTTTCCAGGGAATTATTAGCTATATATCCTAGGATATATTTCATGTATGCTAATTGGTCTTCCCTAAGTGTTTCCAGTTTTGAATTTCAGAGCCTCACCTGCACAATTTGCATCAATGAGTGTTCCAGGGTTGCGTGCCACTGGTCAGAATATGGATACAATTTTAGTCTGGGTTAAAGAGGCACGGCTGATTTTACAACACATTTCTTGTCTTTGCTTCAGGCTGTGCATTAAACAGCAGTGATTTCATATTTAGTAGTTAGTATGTCCTGCAAGAATCAGTTTATTGTACTAGAGCTGTATTAGGAGGATCCAGTCCCAGCAGAAAAGTAGCAATGTTGAGTATTTGCTTTTTGTGACTGAGACAGGGGTGTTTTTTTTAAATGAGCATTTTGTGCCATTATCTCTGCTGGCCAATGTGCAGCCAGTTATTTGTCATACCCCATTCCCTCATAGCACAGCACTGCTGGGTAAGGAAAACTCTCAAAGACGAGAGGAGGTGTGATGTGAGGGGAATGGGGCTTGGGTCAGACACAGGTTTGTGTGTGGTACAGCACCCACAGCACTCTGGATTCTCTGGCAGTGGGGTCTCTGAGCTGGATGAGCTGTGTGAGGGACTTAGAGTATGCAAGGATTGTGTCTAAAATCACAGTGTGAGAGTTGGAGTGAATTCATCTGTGCCAGGGAGCTAAACTCATGCCCATGTTACTGCTTTTATTTTAGCTGAGAATAGCTTCATTAATGCTGCTGCAGGGAGATACTTGGATTTTTGACATGTGGTTTACTTGTAATAACTAAAGTGAGTATGCAGAGGTTTTTTTCCATGATGCAGATGAAAAGCTCTTACCTCAGTTCCAGGCTCAGCTTTGTGATCTTCTCAGGATACTTCAGGAGACTAAAATATTAAAAGACAAAACTCTTTGACATTTCCCTTCCTTTTGAGGCAGCTGTCACAGCAGGGTTACATTACATTGAGTTACTACTTGCTTCATAAATAATTGTGTGCATTTTATGCTTTGGGTGAATTTTTCACTTCAAGAATCAATTCCAAAAAGAGTCTGCAGTGTAAGGTGGTCATAGCTGGCTTGGATATTTGTGTTTTCTTCAAATGACAGACAAAGAAACTACAGATACAGAGGTACTGCAGATACAGAAACTATTTAACAGCTCAATGAATTCTTGCATTGCTACTATCATCCTTGCAAAGCTGCAAGTTCAGGATGAACTGGCTTCTCACTAGATCAGTCATTCCAGAAACGGCAAAATGAAGTTCAGAAATAAAATATGAAAGTCTTTTATCAGTCTCGGCTTTCATTAATTGCTAAATTCCTTTTTTTGGTTTTTTTTTGTCTTTTTCTATTGCAGTTTGAGTTCATTCAGCCACAACATAAGATTGATTGCACCAGATATGAAAATGACAAAAATCTGGATCACATTTTTGCTGTTCTTCTTATTGGTTGCTATGGTGAGTCTTATGAATTTTTAAAATCCCTTCCAATTTTAACTACCCTGTACAGAGTACCATAGAAATTATTAATATGGAAGCTCTGCACAACAGGATCTTTATCTACCTTCTGTTGTCCGTTAAATTCCTTTGGCAAAGGAACAGAAATTGTATTTATCTCTGCTGAATCCAGCGTATTCTCTGCTGGCTCAGAACAGTAGCAGTGGACAAGTGACACAGAGGCAGTACCCTGCTGACCCCAGGAAGAGGAGGAGACTAACTGAGATCCAGAAACATCCTCAAAAGTTATAATTTCATCCCTTGTACAACAGTGGTGCAGCATTTCAATCTGCAGCTTTGTTTTTCTGTGAAGCTTAGTGGCTTCCCATAAAATATTTAACTACTATTAATAATGCACTTAAAAATTCAGATTTTGGTCAAGATAACTTTCCTAAGATTTTTTAATTTTAATAGCTATCAAAGTAGTGGTCTGGTCTTTTGAATAACATTATCTACTCAGAGGGTTGACTTTATGGTTCACTAGACTACAGAGAAACCAAATAGCTCTGGACAAGCTAAATGCTTCAGTGCATAAAATGTATGGAAGGTCTTTTTTTGTAAAGGATCATTTTGGGCCTGACTGAAATGTCTTTTAGACTAAACTTTGGTATGTTTCACTGGGTTTTACAAAAGCTGTTCATATGCTTCTAACTGTGTCAGTGCTTTCTATGCATGTTGCCATTCTTATTTACAAATCTTGTCAATTGTTCCTACCCCATGCTCATTCAGGAGACATTCATCAAGATTCAGTAGTAAGAATTGCTAAATTAACCAGAAAAACATGAAATCATATTGTCAGTAATAAGATTTGAAGATCACTCCCTTTCAGTAAAATAATATTTAAAGTACAATATTTGAGAAGATTGATGTTGAAATGTTTGTGCTGGAGCTTGCACGTGGTTTGCTAAAAGAAATGCTTCTCTTCTTAGTTCTCTGCCTCTGCCACTCCAGCTGAGGGACATCAGAACACCACCATGGACTTTGCCCAGCTGAGCGTTACACGGAATAAAATCATGACGGCGCAGTACGAGTGCTACCAGAAGATTATGCAAGATCCCATTCACAAGAAAGAAGGTAGAGATTGTTTTCTCATGAGGTTTTACCAATGCAAGTGGTCAACAGGTATTATTACAGTAATTCAGGGTCCTTTAGTTGTAGTAATTTCTTATCTTGGCAGCAATTATTTATCAGGTTGTAACAATATTTTCCCAATTTTTTGTCAGTATCACTTTGGGATGCGTGAAGTAATATGTTGTATTATCTGCCCCATAGCACCACTTCTGATATAACACAAAGCTTTTTCTTTCTGATGAAATGAGAAAATGTTAATTTAAATAGATATGTAGATTAAAAAATCATGACTAATTAATCTTGCCACCTTATTTGATTTCATGCTCTTATTATTCCTCTGTCTGCCTGGTCACATCTGCCTTTAAGAACTGTAAGTGTCTTAATCCACACGGTTTCCCTGCTCTGAGGGTTGTGCTGGTGTCATTATTGCTTTTCCTGGTAGGTCACTCAGAGCTGACCTCAGCCCCTCTACCTGTGGCTGTGTCCACTTGGTAGCCTCTGGAAATACTGAGTGGCCTTTGAGGCAAGGAAAGGTGGTTGTGTTTTCTTTTTCAGAGATTTCTCTCCTCTGAAATGATTCTTTGGAGGGACTGAGTGCCGAGAGATCAGATATGGATACCAGTATGGCAGTGTAAGCTCATGCCCACAGTGTGAGGGGCCTCACAGGTCCAGAAGGATCTGCACAAATTGGAAAAATCTTCAGAGGAAGAGGAATTACACGACATTTGGGAACTGCAGCCTTTGGGCTGGGGACATTGTTAAGTCTTTAAAAGAAAACTGAAGCGAGATAATGAAAACATCTTGGAATTTGTAGAGAGGCACACAGTCATTCTGTGTGTCTTCTGGGAAAGAAGCTGTTTATAAAACACCAGCTCATTCTGAAGGGAGATTTCTTTTAGATGTTGAAATGTGTGTTAGCAATGAGGCATTGGAACAGGCTCTTGAGGGACACTGGATTCCCTGCTCCTGGGGCACTTAGGCAAGTGTTTATCCACAGTGACTGCTGCAGGCTCAGGCCAGCCTGAGGCAGAGCAGCTGTGGCTGCCTCCCAGCCAGGCTTTCTCATGGCTTCTGGGATGCCACTGTGTTTCTGTGAATGAACAAACATATGTGCAGGCTTGGTATGCATCCAAAATAGAAAAAAAATCAGTAAAACCATCTTTGAAAGAGTGAGTCTCTTTGCTAAGTTGCATTATTGAGTATGAATCGATTTAGGGGGTTTTGCCCACCATGTTCTAGATCTGAGGTTTGCATGTTGTAGATGTAGGCATTTCAAGGTGAATGAGAAAAGATTTTAAAATGTGTTCAAATAAAAGTGTGTATAAGGAGCTATCTCCGTTCAGTGAAGTTTTAATCAAACACTGCTAAATCTTTCCTCTTTTTTTCTCCATTGTTGCAAACTTGCCTTTCCCAGTCTTACAGCCTACCTTTGAAAGAGTGTTCTGAAGCAAGAGTTGTTTTATTCCCAGGTCTCTGTCTGTTTGCAGGTCCCTACTGCAACAGGACCTGGGATGGCTGGTTGTGCTGGAGCGATGTGGCTGCCGGGACCGTGTCGGTGCAGCGGTGTCCTGACTACTTTCAGGATTTCAACCCATCAGGTATGATGGATTGACCTCTGCAGTGATGTATTTCTCCCTGAAATGAGAGTCTGGGGGCTTGGTGTCTCTTGTTTGCCTCATTCAAGTCATTAATGCTCCAGGATTTCAGAAACTCCAGACCTATTTTTTGCATTTTTCTTTTGTAACATAGAAAACTGATCATTACTTATTTTCTTTTCTGAAGTGTGTCTCTGAGGGATTCTGTAGATTAGGTAGGAATTGAAGTTAGATCACACTTTTTTCCTCTTAGAGATATGCTTTTCTGACAGACAAGCAGAAATATGACTTAGTCCTATGTGAAACCTCAGTTTCACAACTGAAGTTGACAAAGAGTTTCTCCCACTTTGAATCACTTCCTGTTTCTGTGGGCTAAACTTTGTAAGCATGTGGAAAATGTCGTGGATTTCTTTGTATATCCCAGGGTCTTCTCATGCCTCTATTTGATGATAGAAATCACTGTATTTCCAGCAATTTTCCAGTTTGGTTCTTGAGCAGTTTTGTTATTTATGTTTTCCTGCCTGTCCAATACTCATTTATAGCGGTAGGATGTTAGACTTCAGTTTCCATTTTGGATGTTAAGCAAGCCATTTAAATATTCTTGTCACTTCATCTGGTATTCTCTAACAGTTAGTCCAATGTATTTTGATACTTAATGGACTGGAGAGGGAAGATCTATTTGTTTTCTTAAGTAAAATCACATCATTGGTTGCCCTTGCCAAGCAAAAGCAATGGCCTCAAGTTTCTCAGAATTCGTAGTAACAAGCAAAGTCTCTCTAGTCATATTAATAAAGCTGTCATTTGTTTGCCAATATTTATTAAATACTTGGAATCAGGAAAGAGAATTTCAGTGCTGACTGTTGTGTATTTCTTTCACTTTTCTTCTTTTGTTTTTCATTCTGTCAACTTTGATTGCAGAAAAAGTTACAAAGATCTGTGATCCAAATGGGAATTGGTTTAGACACCCAGAAAGCAACAGGACGTGGACAAACTACACCCAGTGCAATATCTATACACATGAAAAAGTGAAGGTAGGGGAGGAATGAGTGTGTGGTACCTGTGTCAAGAAACTGAACAGAATCTTTTCAAGTTTCCAAACTCAAAAGGCAGCAGAGTAGGTGCAACAATGCTTTGAGAAGTATTCTGTATGTCATAGTAGGCTCTGTAGTTGTGTGGGTCTATGTATAGATGCTATTTTTACAGACTTAGTTTACTTTGAACATGCCCATCCATTAAAAGATGAAGAAAAAGAAAAACAAAATGTCTGAATGATCTCTTAGAGTTACTTTGTGATATGTGAGGATACAATGGACAAAATTGCATATTTTGCCCTGTTCTCCAACTGTATGTCCACCAATACTCCTTATGTTTATGAAACATTCAGTCATGGGAAACAGTAAATTGAAACTATAAATTCCCAAGAACCAGGAATACAAACCACAGACCAGGACGGGCTGTAAATTAATTTGGATCTCATTTTAAAGGTAGTAACAGAGTGTCAAGAAATCTGACCTGTAATAGAGTTTCTGTCTGCCTGCCTGCACCATTGCTGTTGAATGCCTTAGGGTACTTACCTAAAAACCCTACTGGGCAAAAGATGGTTGCAGATGATAAGGTACTTTATTATTGCTTTTTCTCAAATCATGAGGCTTAGATTATGCTAATGGCAGTTTAATTCTTCAAATTGCTATAATTCATTGATCCTTTCTAGTATTTGTCTGGGAATGAAAGATATTGTTCAGAAAGGAGCAGATCTATGCTGATCCCTCTTTATGAATAGTGAGGTGGTTTCCCTCGGGCTGTTTTGCCAGCATATTTCAACTCTGTCACGAACCTGAAGCTGTTGTGTGGAATGCCAGCTCCAAGGAAAGCTTTGCTGCTGGCTGCAGTTGTGTTGTTTGCTCAGCAGCACCATCTCCTCAGTTTGCCTGGAAGGAGGCACTGCACGGTGCCTGTTGTGCATTGTTAATTCATTGTTAATTCATTGTTAATTCATTGTTTCTGCCCTCAGCAGCGCCTCCTGCTGCCCCACGCTCTGTGCCCATTCTGAATTGTGAATCCCTAAATCCTCACTGTGCACCTCTGCCTGGGCTGCTCCCTGAATGAGGGGGTGACACAGCACAGGGACCTGTCACAGAATGGCTCTTGTCATTTATACATCTCCAGTTTTAGCCTTCTGGGGTAACGCTTCATTTTTCTCACCCACAAATTTTTCAGTTTCCAAGTCTCCCAATAAGTTCCACATCCACCTATTGCATTGCAGTTTGGGATTTTTTTTTAATTAAGTAATTTTTAAAAATAATTCTTATTTGGAAATTTCTAGCACACATCAAAAGTTATCCTTGTGTCAACTTACAACCAACCTACTTAAAGCTTACCTGTTATCTTTTTGTATTCTCTCAAAAGTCAGTATGTATAGCTGCAGTTCCTCTGCCCTGACTTGGAATGGTAATTTCAGGGGGTACACAGAGTTTGCAGTATGTGAGCATTTGGATGGGTGCTCTGTGTCTCCCTGTGGAGCCCAAATTGTGCTTTACTGCGAGAGTATAAGGTTCAGCCTGAAAATGTTCATTTCCTTATGTGTAAAATGATAACCTTAGATTTAATGCAGCAAGGGTTGCAAGACATGTTCCATGACTGAATGCAAAGGTCTGTTACTTTCTGATAAAAATAATTAGTTAATTAATATATTAGCTACAGGAATTAATGGTAACACGAACATATTCCAAATATTATATTACCAGTTCCTTTTTTTTACCTTTTGTATCTACCCAGATTTTCATAATTCCATTATTGGCAGTAGGCTTATTTAACATTATATTGAAACATAATTATGCCTATTTAACATAATAGTCTTCACTATTTTTGAGTCATTGTTAATTTTTTTCATGCCCTTCCTGAAATGCTCAATAAAAACTGAATTTCCAGTACCATAATCATAGCTCACATTGAAAGAAGTATTTTTAAATGCTGAGAAAAAAAACTCTGGGGAAAAAATTACATAAATTCATACAGGAGACATGTACTTTACTTAGGAGTGGTGTTAAGAGAGGAATCATTGCTGTTAAGAGACACCAGTTAAGAGCACCCAGTACAGGAACTTAAATTGCCAGATTTGTATAAATACTCAGAAAAAAACCCATAGCACCATATATTGTGTTTTTAATAGTTTTTGTTTTAACTGGTAAGAGGTAAATTTTAGTGATTACTTCAGTTAATCTGCTGTGTTCCCTATGGAGAGAGATTTTAGTAGGATGATTTTTGGCAGGATTTTGGACTTGTTCCATCATGACCTGAAATGGTTTTGGGTTTTTTTTTTCTGACTAGTATTCTAGTCACTTTAACTGCAAGAAGAGACATAAATATGTGCTTTATCAGCAGTAGCTCTGTCTGAATCACTTGGCTTTGTTTTTGTGTTGCAGACTGCTCTGAACTTGTATTACTTGGCCATCATCGGACACGGTCTTTCAATTGCATCACTTCTGATTTCTCTTGGCATATTCTTTTATTTTAAGTAAGTATATTTAAATCCTCCATCAATCCCTGTGGTTGCCACAATCCTGGTTTCAGTGCTTTGGAACACCAGCCATCCAAATGAATTTAGATGGAGCAGGAAGGTGAAGAAAGCCACCATAAGGGTTTGCCACTGGACTTTAGGTTGTAACAAAAATGGAGGTTTCTTCTCTCAGAAATATAAAATAAAAAACCTGCAACCCAAAACCTAGAATATAAAATATTGAAGATATTGAATATCTATATATAGAATATATTGAAAATAAGAAATGGGAAAATGTTTCTTCATTTTGGGTTTTGATGTCCGGATTTTTTAGTGATAAATGACAGTCTGGATACCAGGAATTGGACTCAGTGATCCTTGTGGGTCTCTTCCAAGTCCGGATGTTCTGTGTTATGCCAAGCATCAAGTGCACTAAAGAGCAAGTGGAAACCAAAATAGTGATGACATTTGATAGGTACAGTAACCTTCCAACGTGGTACTCACAAAATACGACAACTGTAAGGGTAGTAAGGCTGAGGGCTACAGTAGAAATGGAAATAATAAAGTAATCTCATTTATTGATTCACAGTATTCTGTATGCCAGGCTTGTCATCTGCTGACTAACAGTTACTGTGTCACCTTCTCGGAAGGAAGCTTGACCAGTGTATCACCACTGTCCCAACAGCTTGAAATATAATGCACAGGCATTTTAAAATTAATCTTATTACTTCATATTTGGTGACCTTTCTTTCCTTCCTTGTGAAAGACTCCTTTTCTTTTCCTTTTCCTTTAAAAAGGCACAGAGGCCTGGTGGGAAGGTGAACCCAGGAGTGCTGCCACATGAGCAGAGCTGAGAAAGACAAGTTGTTCCCTGTGCCAGCTGCTGCTGTGCCCAGAGTGGGCTGCACTAGCCAGCCTGGTTTAATCATTCCATAAACACCTTCTCCTTGGCAAGGCACATCTGCTCCTCACACTCACCTCCTCCTGCCCCTGGACCCTCACTCCAGCTTCCATTTCCTCCTGACATTTAAATAGGAGTAGCACATACACTGCCAGGAGATGCTGCTTTTCTCATGCTGTGGGCTTTGATTAGGTGGAGGCAGCTAATAGCTGATAAAAAAAGTTCTTTTTAGTCCCATCTGGCTGAAAGCTGCACTTTCCCTTTAGCTGTGCACTATTTCCCCAGGCTTCCACAGCATTTCTGCAAATCCCCAGCAAACAGGAGTGTTTCAACTTTGTAGCCTTTCTTTTGAAATCTAGTATTCAAGAGGACATTTCAGCCTTTTCTTGTTTCATGAGGAAAATGCATATGATTGTTTTCAATCAATTTATTTTTGTATGATCTGTACAAACAATGCTTCTCCTTTCCAAGTTCACTTTTCTTCCACAAACTCATTGTGTGAAATGGCTCTCAGTCCTTGTAAGAACTTTGATTTTGCATAAAAAAGATTGGTACTGTTGCAATAAATGACACAAAGTGTGGAAGGCTAAATATGTAATGTGACAGGAAAAATGCTTTAAAACAGGCAAAAATAGGAAGATTTGGAGTAGGATATGGTTTTATAAGTTTACAGAGAGTCAAGCATGACTTCTCTGTACCATAATATGAAAACCAAAGTCATTCCATCTTTGCTTGTGGCCCTCACTGCAGGAGCAGGGGGTCTGCTGTGCTGCCAGCCGGTGTCAGGTTTGCCCAACCCTCCAGGGATTTTCTCCTCTGGGACCAGGCTCATCCTTCCTCAGAGAACCACATGGAACAAATCCAAACCCACAAACCACATTTTCTACACTGTGGTTATGTTAGGATATAAACGGAAATTACAAAACTCAAAGGAAGCTGAAGAAAGTCCTCTGCAAGCTGTTCTCTTGGGATGTACAGTTCCTCTAAAGTATTTTTAGTATCTGGAGGGTATTTAAGGACCTAGATTAATACCAGGATGTATTATGTATCGGCTAAGGCTTGGATAATTATTCATAGCTTTAACAGGTGGACTTTTTTTTTTTCCTATTGTGGGGGGTGTCTTTGAATTTTTCATTTCCAAAATATTTATTTTATAAGTCAACTGACAGTTTCCAGACAACATTTGCTGGATTTCTTATCATTAGGATGTCTTTAGATTTGACTAGAAATTTGGAACTTTTCCCCAAAAGAAATATCAACTGTTTGGGATTTGAATTATTTTGTGGGACTAAAATTTTTCTGCATTTTATGTTTGCATTTCAAATTTTGTTTCTTCAGAAAATTTTGTCCTTGGAAATACTTGTCCATCTTGTGACTTGTGTTCCCCAAGTGCATTGGAGTTCTTGATTTAACAGAATGAAGGGGGTCATAAACTTGGAACTCTGAAGGTCTCTGAAAACTAATCTGAGACATAAAACTGACTTCTTGCAGTGTCTCTGCTTTCTCATTCTGTTACATACTTGAGACCGTGCACATGTCGCAAATGTTAAAATAAATGTATGGTTTTCATAAGGAATTAAAAACAAGGCAAGACAATCCTTTAAAAGCAGTGATTTAGGATAAAGGGAAGCTACAATTTCAAAGGTGCCCCCCCCAACAAAAAACAGAGCAGCCAAAAACAAAACAAAACAAAAAAACAAAACAAAACAAACAAACAAAAAAAGAACCAACAAAAAAAAAAAAGAAAAGAAAACAAAACAAAACAAAAAAAGATAAACCAACCTGAAATAAAGCAGAAATAAAGCAGCTGTTGATGAAGTGTCCTGTCAAATCCCATGACTGCATTCTCAGAGGAGAGCAGCGCTGTGTTAAAGAGAGAGTGGGCAAAGCACTGGTTATTGGATTGTTATGGAGACAGGAGCTGCCTAAGTCACTCAGTTAATGCTGTCTGAACACATCATTCCCCTTAGGTCCACACGGGGATCTCACCGGTTGAGTTTTTCAGTACTGAAATACCTTAACAACTTAGATCTCAGACCCACTTAGGGGCTTTTGAAAATGTCACCCTTTTTTTCTTTTGGAGAAATATTGAGGAAATTATTTTTTCCTAATTCCCAAGATACACAGGAGTTGAAAAAAGAAGGGAAATAGGTAATTTAGTACGAAGTCTGTTTTTATTTTACTACACATGGTTTAATTGAGGTGTTGGTCATTCAAATGTACTTAGATCATAAATATGAGAATTAAGTGATAAAGGCTATTATGTCATGAAGAAAAACAGTCAGAAAAAAAGGACTATAGGAAGGAAAACAGAAGAGGGAGGGTGGGGAAACTTAGGAAAAATCTTTTTATTTGGAAAAACAGTCTTAGTTTTTAAATGTCATCGGGCTTGCCTTCTGTTTCTTGTCCGGTGATCCTTTCAATCCTTTCATGCATGGGTGGAGGTGGGTGTGGATGGGTGTGTTTGAATATTCAACAGGAACAGCTGCGGGATGACCCGGGGAGATGGCCCCGTTAGCTGTACGTGCTCTTCCTTGCCTGAGCCTTGAGCCTTAACAATAAGCAGACAGGATTCCAGAGTTTTTCAGGACTTGTTTACACAAAGCCCTTCGCTGGAATCTAGTATTGTCTCTCTTTTCATATGTAAACCATACAGGGAAAAAGCATATAAAAATACATTTTCAAAGAACATAAGACCCTGCATGTTATAATAATTAAAGTTTATCCATTTGGGGCATTAAAACAAGACTCAAAATCTTCTAGAGCTTGATGAAATAGATTTTTTTCCTCAAATTCATACACAACCTTGTTTTCCATATTTTGGAGACCTTTTCTCTTTGTATTTTCTTCAGCCAAATGACAAGTTCCTTTGGGTGCCTGTTAAATGGCAGCACTGGTTCCTAGAGGGGTTTCCTTCCCGTTCCCAGTGCCATGGGCTGGGGCTGTCTGAGGGATTGCACAGTGTGTGCTGTGAGCTCAGCCCAGGGATCTGGGGGGCTTTGTACACTGCCTCTGGGAGATCTGCAAAGGACACAGCCAAGATCTGCCCTGTAGCCAGGCTTATGGCACTGTCCTTTTATTTCCTTGGGTCACCTTGATTGGTGTTTCATCCATCAGCAGTTTTCAATATACTCCTCCAGCCTTTGTGAAGATTCCACATCTGCATTTCTCTGAAAAAAATGTAAAGGTCTCTCTTCTATCCTGTCACATTAAAAATGAATCACCAATGTCCCTCCTTTATCTTTTCTTCCAAGCATGCTATTTGAAGAGGACAGAAAACTCGATTTTTTTCTTTTTCCTCCTTGGGTGACAGTTTAGACATGTCCCCTGGTGTGCTTTTGAATGTGTTTCTGATTTCTCTCAGTGGCATGTGTGTAAGTGGTAGTTTTCTGCCCCAGCTGGTCATTCCAAAGTGTCAATCAGCTGCTCCCCATCTCTCTGGCCATTAACTGGAGACTGGCAGTGTGGGTGTAGAGCACAGACTCTGCAGCAGAGGCTTCAGTCGGTGCTGTCTCCAAAGCAACCCAGGAGTTCGCTGGAAAAACCTGAATGAGAAGCAGTCCCTCCTCTTGGAATAGACCAAGTTATTCCTGTTTCCTCTAGAATGGCAGAAAAACAGAAAGTTGCTGCACCTAAGGTCAACATTGTTTGATATAGTTGAATCTCTGTTGTTTTTTTAAATACTTTCCAAAGACATTCTCTCTTTAATTTTAAAAGCAAACCTTAGAAATTAACACAATAAATGCAGTTCTTTGGGGATTTTATAAATATGTCCCAGAAATTGTTTATGACTTAGTTATACACGAAAGTTGGGGGGAGATTTTCATTATTTTGCTTATTTAGATGTTTCTCTAGCTTTAGGCTGAAGGAAGAAAAATGAGAAGGGTGTGAGTAACAGGAATTACCCTCAAAAGATCTGAACAGATTTGGGTAAATGGAAACAGGGTAAGACAGCTACACCGAGCACAAGTGTGATAGGTAATGGGGAAATTCTTCATGTACTAACCAAAAAATTGTAAAATCTTCTGAAAATTGGTATCAGCATTTAAATAATTTTCAGCTGGCCACTACAAATGAGATGCTTCACTATAAGTATATTGGATCTAAATGCACTTGCTTCCTTCCTTTTGGTGTATTGAATTTCCTCTGGACTCGAAGAAAGGGTTGATGTAAGACTTGTTAGTAAAATCAAGAGCTCTAGCATTTCCAAATGTCCAAGTTGTCCCCAAGTACACATAGTTGTTCTCCCATGTACTCATTTGTTCTTGTTTCTCTTTTCTAGGAGCTTGAGTTGCCAAAGGATTACCCTGCATAAAAATCTGTTTTTCTCTTTTGTTTGCAACTCTGTTGTAACAATAATTTCACTGACAGCCATTGCCAACAACCAGGAATTAGTTGCAACCAACCCAGTAAGTGAGGTCTGCTTGCAGCCGTGTTTGTTTGCAGGTGAAGGGTGGGGTGGGCGGCTGCTGGAGCGCTGTGTGCAGCGGGAGTCTCACGGTGCCTGGGACATTCACATCCAGACTGTGAAACAGGGACTGTGCTTGGCCATCTTCAGTTAAAACAAGAACTCTTATTTTTTTTTGCAACATAAGAGTCTAAAGATGAAGTACAGAAACAAATCCCTAGCTCTGGCTTTATAGTTATTTAGACATGGAAGACAAACCTTAATTCTCTGGAAGTTAGGGTACAACTCCAGAAGCTGAATCAAGTAAAAAGATAATTTCCTTTTCTCCTGTAGAAGCAGTCAGCAATGTGCTGGAAAACATACCTGAGCTGCTAATAATCATCATCAAGTGAGTTAGGTAGCAGATAACAGTAAAAGAATATTGGGGTGTGCTTTGTTTTAAGCCAAGTGGCAGAAATAGAACACTCAAACAGGCAGCAATATTGGAAGGAGGGAAAAAAAAGAAGGATTTAATGTGACCAAACCAAAGTTAGCTGTTGCTCCTTGTTCACAACCCCACATTTGAGACTTCCCAGTAAATTGTATTCTAGCATTTGAACTGTAGGATATATTATGAATGAAGCAAAATACAAATAAATGCCAGGCTCCTCCAGAACCTACTGCAAGCTCTCAGTCCCTAGGTGCAGTTTTGAGTAGGTTAAGTATTGTAAGGGTTTTAAAAACATGGATTGTTCTCTGGGGTAGTTGTATGTTGTGGTGGGTAAAACTGAGAGGGGATTACCAACATCAGAGTTTATTTCTTGTGGGGTTACTATCAGATAATTTAAGGATTTGGAATGTTTAAGTGTGGCAAGGTTTGCAATAAGATAAAATATCATAACAGCATTCTGCCACGCTTGAGGATCTCAGGGTCCTCGTGTATGTATAATAAAAATCCAGACTCAGTTATTCAGCTTCATGTCACCATAATATATGGGATTGTAATGACATAAAAATTCTATTTTTAAAAGTAAATAAATGTTTAATTGTAGTGGAAAACAGAATAAACATTACTTTGAGTGGTATTTTTTTCCGCTTTGCAAAAAAAGCTCTGAGATTTCTGCAGATTAAAATTTTAAATTTCACTCTGGTTTTTTTTTTTCCTGCAGGTTAGCTGCAAAGTGTCACAGTTCATCTACTTGTACCTGATGGGTTGCAACTACTTTTGGATGCTGTGTGAAGGCATATACCTGCACACCCTGATTGTGGTGGCTGTTTTTGCTGAGAAGCAGCACTTGATGTGGTATTACCTTCTTGGCTGGGGTATGTGATTTCACCTCGTGTATTTTCAGGTCAATGCAGCCTCTTCCTCCTTCAGACATCTCTACCTTTGCCTCTCTGAGCTGTAGCTTTGAGTCATGATGGCACACCCCAATTTTTTTGTCTGTAGTGTTTTAACAAGCTTAGAAATATTCATGTAGGAAGTTGTGTGTACCTCTGCCGAGAGAGAGATTATGCATTTCTGGAGTCAGGAAGTGACTCCTCCTGTGTATAGAGAAAATAGTCTCCTATTATTAAAAAGACCTTAAGAAGTAATTATTCATTGTTCCTCACCTCGAAGATGTTTATTCAGGAATGGAGTTTGTTTTCAGAGAAGTCTCGCCGTGCCCAGGGTGGAGGGTCAGAACTGAGTTAGAGGTGGCCGAGGATTTATTTTTCCAGCAGTTCCATTTGACCTGTATTGTTCACTAGGCAAACACAGAATAGCTGTAACTGAAGATCTCAAGTAGTCTCGGTACCAAAACTAACAAGGCAAGCCTGCTCTCTGCAGATAATGCACAAGGCTTGTTCCCAAAGTGAAAGTGGAGGCTCTGGCAGCCTCCCTGCATTGGCACCCTCAGCTCCATGTGTTGGTACCTGGGTCACTGTCCCACTGCAGGCACAGCTGAGGTGTGGCTGGAAGGTCACAGGTGCTCAGCAGCTCCTGAAGATCAGGTGCCACCAAAGTATCAAGGGCCCCAGATGGCTAATTTGCTTTTTCTTTTTTATTTTTTTTCATTTGGCTCGATTTCCTGAGTCTAATTTCAAAGCTGCTTTCTAAATACAGCGAGGTATTGATACTTTGTACTCACACCAGTGAGAACATGCTCACCACTGGTCACACAGCTTTAACAAAGCTGTGCTCAGGTATGCAATCACCATTTTAATATTATCTTCCCATTTGGAGATACTGCAGATTGCAGCCTGAAAAGCGTGTGTGTTATAAAGATCACTTGTTGTGTTCTAAAAAGTGAAAAGTTGATTTGCCTTTCCTTGTGTTGGAAAGTGGATTTCTTGGCAAGTCAGTGGGAATAAGGTTTCACACGGCCCTAAGACAAATCTAAGAAAATAAACTTTAAATTGGTCTGTGTTAGTTCATTTTCTCTACAGGAATATAGTTTGGGTGAGGTGAAAATACAGAAGATCCCTGCAAGATATGCAAGTTTACTTAGTTATTAATCAGGTTTTACTAATGATAGTAAAATATAAATATATAAAATATTGTATAAGTATATAATATTTATAAATATATAATTTATATATATATATANCCTGCCTGCATACATGCCGTTGCAAGAAGTTTATATTATAATGACAAGTAAGTAGTTTCAGCTTGCAAAACTTTTATATTTTCTTTAAAACAAAAAATAAACTAAAGCTAATAATTTTTTTTTTCTCTTCCTGTTTGTTTTCTGTAGTTGTTGGATCAGCTCTGATACTCATCTGCTTTATATCATCCATGGCCCTATTTGTGCTGCTCTCTTGGTAAGATTTTCTCAAACAATATTTTGTTTTCTTGTTTAATTTCTGCTCTTGATGGGTTTACAATGGTAAGAGTCTTAATCTAACATTTAGAGGTCACTGTCACTTGTGAGTCTGCTGCTTAACCCAGCAGGTGCCTCAGACACACAAGATACAAGAAGTCTTGGCCCTGTTAGGGATCTGTGCCTCTGGTCCTTAGAGAAACTCCGGGTTTCAGTGTTGATTGTCATTCCACTCGAATGCCAGTGACAAGGGCTGAACCTTCCCAGGAGTACTGGAGGGGAATCTAAAATCCTCCTTCAGCTGAGAATGCCTCTCATGCCCAGACTGATTGCCAGGTGGGCCCTCATTGTCACTGTGCTGTGGCCAAACAGCCACCAGGCTGTCTGAGATTCAGGGAGAGGGGGTCTGCATGCCAGAACTGTGGCTGGGAATATGGGATGGAGAGAAACTAGAGCAGGCCCTTTGTGAGAGAACCAGTGCAAATGGTTCTTGCCAGTACCTGTGCCTGCCCCTGTTCTGATACTGATTTAGCACTGTCTGCTTTGGCCACTGGGGTGTTGCAGCTCCTCTGTTTCTGGAGTGCTCATGAAACCTCAGAGCACAGTGTTCTGTCTGACATCTCAAGTTAATGCCAGCTCTATTCTGTGTTCAGTACTAAATGGAGTTCTAGGTGAGTAACTGAGGACATTACTGCATAAAAATCAATCTTGTACATCCATTGCACTAGGACTGGATTTATCCTATGAAATTCACTCAGTAGATTGTTGCTAAATAGAAATGGGGGTGTACTTAAACAACATAATGAATATAATTAGCATAGAGGCATTTCATGTGTAATTAGCCCCTGACTGTGTATGACAGTCATTTGTTTTATTGTAACAGAAACCTCCAGCTGATCTGGCGAACTGCTGGGTCCATGGCTGCTGACTTTTCTCCCCACTTTTCAGTTCACAAAAGGAAGTTGATTAAGAATGAAAACCTTAAGTAACTTTATGGAAATAATTTCAGTTTCTGGTCTACAATTTCCTCTTCTGTTAACTTTTTAATGAATACCTGTGGAGGTCATCCATGCATATAGTATTCTTTCAGAAGACCTTTGTGTAAATCCTGGGATTCTTGTGACTCCCTTTTTCATTCACAGTGAAACTAACTAGTGAATTTTGAGGACTGTAATGGTACCATGACACTCCTGAGCCCCTCTGTGTGGGCAGCCAGAGCAATGCCCATGGGTTGGGGGTTATGGCTGGGGTGTGAATTATTGCTGGTAATCTCTTGTCCTGTCAGTCAGATCTGCTGTATCTGTTCATGTAGGGATCTGCTGTACTCTGTAAACTTAAACCCAATTCTAAATCCTTTCAATTTTTATTCTTGCAGCTTTACACAGAAGATAAAACCCTGTTTTCACAGAAAAGTGTTGGGTGGGGTTTTTTTTTGTGGGTTGTTACTTCCATTGTTCTGGTGTCTTTTCACAGATACATCACTTAAGTAAAGCTCTTTCAAGCTGAACAATAATTTGAATTTGAATTTCCTTTAAATAGCAATATAAAAAAATGTGTGAAAGCTGTAAGACTGTACTTTCTTCCATGAAGTGACTTCATTTTCAGATGTAGGTTCATTTTTTTTTCCTTCTAAGCAGTGGCCTCCACAAAATCACACTGCAAGTGCCCAGACTGCTGTGGGATTTGAGCACACTGGATCTGCCCCAAATGATCAGGTCTTGTTTCTATTCAAGGCCACATTCAGAATGTCCTTTGATTTTACTGGAGGCATAATAATCATCTCTGTGGGGTTGTTCTGGGCAGTCTTTGTCCATCCTCTTTTCAATTTAAAACTTTTTTCACCTTTGATATTCCTATGTTTTTATGACCCAACTGAAAGTGTTTCTCTTGTATTTTTCTTGCCTCAGTACAATAAGTAAATTTATTTGAAAATCATGCAGGAATACCAGATTAAACTGCACTTCTTGCCTGCGATGTGAAAATATTTTAAAGGAGTTGCTTTTCTTTCTGGAAGCAAAAAAAAAAATTTCAATTCAGAAAAGACAAGGCAGGGCTAAAGATGTTAGATCAAATGCATGTGTTTAGGCTTTGTGAGCAGAACCCTCATTTGCTTAAGCAGCTTGCTTGCCAGATACAATTTCCACACTTTACTAAGCATGACCTGCTTTAGTAGACATTTAAGCAACAACATTAAACTGCAAATTAGATAACAAGGGGGAAGACACTGTTTCTATTTGCAGGAGCAGATCTCAAAGAATGTGAAGGGGACTCGTCAAGTGGGTGCCAGGGAGAATTGGCAGAAACCAATGGGAATTTAACTCTTGTACATCACTGAAAATCCTACAATTACATAAAGTTAAAAACAACGCTGCTTTTATGGTCTTTGTTGTTACATAACTGTGGTCAGTTCTTCTGCCAAAGAAACAGGAGCAGACATAGGTTGCACTTTGATTGGAATTGTCTTCAATTGACCATTAAATTACAACTGTCTGCCTAAGCAATCACAATTAAAGAAACAGAGTAGGAATGTGACAGTAGTCAGTGATGTTAGTTTTTATGCTAGACAAATGACTGATCAAAATTGAGCGGGGAAGGGAAAAGGCATTGGTTTGTACTTTAGTAAAAGCAGTAGTGATTTCCTTGTAGACTTCAGGTGAGCCAGTGCTCTTGTGGTTTTGTTTGTTTGGGTGCCACTGGATTATTTAGCTATGCCATTGTTGAAATAAATGTTGTTACAGGGCTGTTCCTTTCTCCCTGTAATAATGCTGTGTATTGGTGTTGCAGTCTGACAGACCATTACAGATGCAAACTCAGAGTGAAGATGTGCTAGAAGGAAGTTCAGGTGCTCCCTGCTTTGTCTTTCATATTTTTGTGTTTCAGTGATTTTAAGCTGAACTCTGTGCCAGGCTTAGGAGTTTAAAAGTTGAATGCTCAGTTGTGTCCAAGCAGGCAAAGATCTGGAGCTGCACAACTGCATTAAAAGCCAAGCAATGGCTACCAACTCATATCTAAGAATATCTCTGTGCCTGGAGTGAGAATGGTCTGTTTATATCATCCTAAGGAGGAACTGAAACAGAATTTAAACATACAAGGATTATTATACTACTTAGTGTGAACTCAGCATGGAAAAAAGTGGAAGTGTCAGGGACATGAGGAGAGTTCATTCAAAAGCTGCAGCTGCTATTGACTTAGGAACTCAGCTCCAGTTCACTGCCACTCTCAAGCTAGAACCTAAATGTCCCTGAGCTTCCAGTACAGGCACCAACCCATTTTTTTTGTCTAGGGTTGCCTTCTCTGCCTTTGTTTCTATTTTTGCTCATTTGCCCTGTTCAGTTTTCAGGTCACTGTGGGGCTATTGCTATTTCTCCCTGTGTTCATTGTGCAGATAGCACAACAGAGCTCCTTTGGGCTTTTCCAAGTCAGTTTGATGATAATGTGCATGCGAGGAGTTCCACTGCCCTACTTTCGCTTAAATGTAAAAATCTACTCAGCACCTCACTTAAAACCAGGACTTGTGTTTGTCACTTGAATTAAAAATTCAGTTCATCCTGATCTCGCTCTTATTTTCTGACTGGAGAGATATTCATCAAAAATTGGTGCTACATACTTGTACTGACACTCATCTTGTTCTACTCAACTCTGCCCTCTGCTTTCCCTCCTCCAGCTTTCTGTTTGCCCTTTTAGCTATTTGCAGACTCTTCACATGCTTAATTTTGTGCATTTTGGTTTTGGTGGGTGAAACAAGTAGGAAAAACTCTTGTGCATATTGTAAAAGAATCAGCTGATTGAATACTGCTATTTATGCCTGGCTGCTGCAACTTTCCGTTTCAGTTAGCACTTAAGGACAGTGTTATAGGAATTGGCCATACTACCAAAATATGAGAGGGCAGAAAACTCAGCGTTTGAGACATGTTAGTGTTGAACAAGTAGATTTGAGAAGGATTAAATTTAGAAATGGAGGAAGGACTCATTGTCTGCACGTACTATAGGAAGTAGGATAGGGATCTTGGACTACATAAAATCTAAATAAATCCCTTGAGAAAGAATCAGAAGACCTTGGCTGTTTAAACAAAGCTTAAAGGTAGCTGGAGGCTTCCAGGAGAAACTGATGCAGTAGTTTCCTATGTAAAACAACTTCCTGTTAGAATAGTTTAAATAGCATGTAAGTAGAATATAAATAACATCCCATATCTGTAAAGGACCATGCTGCTATAATTGCACACAGCTATTCAGCACACAGTTCAGAAAGCCTGAACTGACAGCAAGAATTCTGCGGGGCTGTGGAGGCAGAGGGACACCCATGGTCTGAAATGCCTTCCTTGCTTGCACTTGTGCCACAGCAAGATAGAGCCTCCTCCTAGAGCAGGACTTCTGAGGCCTTTCAGAAGGGAGTTGTCTGTCTGTCTGCCAGCTCCTTCCCCCACCCCCTTTTTGTCTCTAGTTGTTGGCAAGGGCAGACAGTCCTGTGGAAGCTGGGACAGGAGCAGAGCCTGTGTCTCTCCCTTCCGTAGCGGCTCCCCAGAGCATCTCTGTCCTGTGTCTATGCCTTGGATAAGGGCAGGGCCTGGCTGAGCTCTCAGGGTCTCATCTCCCTGCAGCTTCCCCAGGGGCTGCACGTGAAATGTGTGGGGTGGGATCATCCCTGAGGCTGCTGCTGCTCTGGTTTCTCCTCCTTGGGGGACGTGTGTGTGTGTGTGTATCCATGCACATATCTGTGTGTGTGTATCCATGCACATATCTGTGTGTGTGTATCCATGCACATGTCTGTGTGTGTGTGTATCCATGCACATATCTGTGTGTGTGTATCCATGCACATGTCTGTGTGTGTGTGTATCCATGCACATATCTGTGTGTGTGTGTGTATCCATGCACATATCTGTGTGTGTGTGTGTATCCATGCACATACCTGTGTGTGTGTGTGTATCCATGCACATATCTGTGTGTGTGTATCCATGCACATATCTGTGTGTGTGTATCCATGCACATGTCTGTGTGTGTGTGTATCCATGCACATATCTGTGTGTGTGTATCCATGCACATATCTGTGTGTGTGTATCCATGCACATGTCTGTGTGTGTGTGTATCCATGCACATATCTGTGTGTGTGTATCCATGCACATATCTGTGTGTGTGTATCCATGCACATGTCTGTGTGTGTGTGTATCCATGCACATATCTGTGTGTGTGTATCCATGCACATATCTGTGTGTGTGTATCCATGCACATGTCTGTGTGTGTGTGTATCCATGCACATATCTGTGTGTGTGTGTGTATCCATGCACATATCTGTGTGTGTGTGTGTATCCATGCACATATCTGTGTGTGTGTGTGTATCCATGCACATATCTGTGTGTGTGTGTGTATCCATGCACATATCTGTGTGTGTGTGTGTATCCATGCACATATCTGTGTGTGTGTGTGTATCCATGCACATATCTGTGTGTGTGTGTGTATCCATGCACATACCTGTGTGTGTGTGTGTATCCATGCACATACCTGTGTGTGTGTATCCATGCACATGTCTGTGTGTGTGTATCCATGCACATACCTGTGTGTGTGTGTATCCATGCACGTGTATCCATGCACCTATCTCTGTGTGTGTATCCATGCACATACCTGTGTGTGTGTATCCATGCACATACCTGTGTGTGTGTGTATCCATGCACATGTCTGTGTGTGTATCCATGCACATACCTGTGTGTGTGTATCCATGCACATACCTGTGTGTGTGTATCCATGCACATACCTGTGTGTGTGTATCCATGCACATATCTGTGTGTGTGTATCCATGCACATATCTGTGTGTGTGTGTATCCATACACGTGTATCCATGCACATATCTGTGTGTGTGTGTATCCATGCACACATCTCTGTGTGTGCATCAGTTTTGTGCTTGCTCACAGTGAGAGTTGGGGATCTTTTTTTTCTG
The DNA here is from genome assembly GCA_013400215.1 of Cisticola juncidis. Taxonomy (NCBI): domain Eukaryota; kingdom Metazoa; phylum Chordata; class Aves; order Passeriformes; family Cisticolidae; genus Cisticola; species Cisticola juncidis. The sequence goes on from VXBR01000802.1 coordinate 2,239,950, forward strand.
GTCAGACTGAAAGGACGAAGATAGTCCATTTTTAACAAAAAAAGCCTTAGTAACTATGGAAATAAGTTCAGTAATTATTCAGTCTGGAAGAACTTGTAGACAAGTTCAGTCAGAAGCAAGGGAATGACACAGCATCATCTCAGTGCTTGCCCCATTGGAAGCTCTGCTGAAAGAATAAAAGATCCAGCCACTGAGAATGCCAAATCCACTGTTTGTCTATATAATATACAGTTCCTCGTAGCAGCATTTTGACTTTCATTATCATTATGATGATGATTTTCTCTTCTCTATAAATTTATGGAATTTATGTTGAAAAATAAAATGTAGCCTTTTGAAAAACCATAAATACAAGGAGGGAAAAGCCTGAAAAGAATCAGCCCTTCACCCATGCACTGTTACTGACAGCAGAGAGAGAGGGATGTGGGTTGTTACCACTTGCTCAGAGAGTTCAAGGAATGGGTGTGGATACTGGAAGTTGGAGCCACATCTCAGTTCTTAAAGGTGTTTTCAGAGCTGTTGATGTGACACCTCTTGTACAATCACAGTGCTAGCTGAGCAGTGTGAGTTTCTGCTCTCTGGTTTCCAGTCTCACAGATCAGTGTGTGGGATTATTTTTCAAACCTTCTCCTCATCATTTCCTTTCCTGACAGGTGAACCTTTTCTTCCTGCTGAACATCGTCCGTGTTCTCATAACCAAGCTGAAGGACACGCACAGGGCTGAGTCCAACCTGTACATGAAAGCAGTGAGAGCCACCCTGATCCTTGTCCCTCTCCTTGGCATCGAGTTTGTGCTGTTCCCGTGGCGGCCCGAGGGCCGGATCGCGGAGGAGGTGTACGACTACGTCATGCACATCCTCATGCACTACCAGGTGGGCAGCATGGCAGCCAGAGAAAACAGAAATGAGCATGTTATTTCAGTTTTTAAAGACCTTCATCCAGTAGGCTTTGACTGCTCAATATTCTGACTTCTCATTTAATTATTGCCTTCCAATTTGCAAAGGAAAGAAACATCATGGCAGAAAGCTGGCCTCTTATTTTTAGTGATCTATTTTTAGAAATAATTGATCATGTTTAGATTTGTCCTGCATTTTCTCTGCTATCTATATCTGAATTTTATCAGAAAACTTTAATTATCTCACACCTGAAATAGCCCATATGCATATGAATTAAAGCAGAATCTTTGTTTTTGTTTTACAGGGTCTACTGGTGGCTACAATTTTCTGCTTCTTTAATGGCGAGGTAGAGTAACAACTTTTACTGTATCTATAATAATTTTTCTTTTTATATGTTTTTGTTTCAGCAATTAAGGAGTTGATTTTTTTTTTTTAAATTATGTCTAAATTTGTCTAAATTAAAAGAAGAAAACAAAGTATCAGGATGCCAAGTGCAGGCCTTGGAAAGGACTATGCCATCAATCATGGCACCAGTAAGTGTGTTAGGACTGATTCCTGGGTGCTAAGCTATGCACATTTGTCGTGATTAAAAAACTGAAGAGAGTTGTCACTTTGCTATAAAGTCCATATAAACATGATAACACTGAAAAGCAGTTCAGCACTCAGAAGGTTTTTTTGTCTGTGTTGGAAGCTGTACAGGATGTTATCCTGGAGAATCCCTGCTTGTGGCAGGAACAGGGCACACTGCTCTCATGTTGCTGGGCTGGGGTATGGCTGTACCCCAGGGCAGGGGGCTGGAATCAGATGGTCACTAAGGTCTCTTCCACACAAACTCCTTCTATGAATCTGGGATTGTTTTGTGACCCTGTCTGGGAAAATTTTAGGCTGAGGTTTGGAAAAGTGTTTTTTTAGCACAAGTGAAAAGCACCATTCCAACAGTCAGACCTTAACAGCTCGGTGCACCTAAGGGCAGGAGTTTGTGGGGGTTAGAAGTGCATGTTTAAGGTACCATGATCAGCCAATTCCAAGGACAAACCTTATTCTGACATCAGAGGATTGTGCCAGGTTTAAGTAACAGATGGTATTGATCCTGTTGAAGCTAACAAGCTTTGCTGTTATCTTGGATAGGTCAAGGTCCCTGGAGTGCACAGGGTGACTTCATGTAGAAATCCTTAGCCTTGGCTGTAGAGAGTACACCTACAGAGGCTGGGTCACAGATCAAAGTAGTAGGAAGGCTAAAAAAATATATATCTAAAATTGTTAAGGTTGCTCTTGCTTGCAAAAAAAAAAAATCCCAGCAACCCCAAAACAAATAATCCAAACTACCCCCACCAAAAAAACTAACTGGTAATTTGCCAACACTTTTGGCAGAGGAACAATTACAATTCTATGCTTATTCCTACACATCTGTTTGCTCCTTTGTTCTACATTTAGTGTGGTTACAGTATAGGCTGTAAGTAGAAATGTGGGAGTAACCAGATGTTTTCCTAAGACTGAACCCTTAGGGTTTTTTTATCAGATGTTCTGAAATTGTCTCAGTGTGTTTCTATAGAGTTTTTGGGCAGTAATTTTTGCTCACAGGTAAATATTTGGCTGATGTTAGAATTGATTCCTGTAGATTGCCCTTCCTTCTCTTCCCAAGTCCAAAGCTGACAGAATTGCAGTCGAACTACCATGAGCTTTGAAGGTTTATTTGTGTGTCTTTATTGCCCACCCAAAAGCATGAGTCTCGCTGGTTTTTTGCCAAGGAGCCAGAAAAGATGAAGCCAGGCTTTCTCTGAGTTCAGTGGCCTGGGGCAGGGGCCTTGATCTGATTGTACCACAGAGTAGATGCAGGTTCAGTCCCTGATCGTGCATTTGCTTCAAAGCAAGAACATCCTTGAGTGTTCTGGGTCGGATCCGATCGCTCGCCCTGGCTCTGCATTCACATTTCACACACTCTGTCCCTTTACAGTGCAGAAAGCTCAGGATACCTCCAGAATGCCATAGTATAGTTCAGAATCCCTTCTCAAAACAGGTATTTGGAAAAAATCAGTTTGTTCTGCTCGAGTGGAAAGTTAGAGAGGAGGGGTAGAAAACCTTGAAATTTCTGCAGTTTTTATAAAACATTGTCCACTGCTCAGTTCTATCTTCATCCTTGTGCCTCTTCCAAGGCTGTTTTTAATTTTAAATTATGATTGATTTTGAAATCTATTCCTGTATCTGTTAATATTTTGTTGTTAAAAAGCTCCTATTTTTTAACATGTCATCTTCTCCTGAGTAAGAAAAACCAAACCTGATTCATCCCTTAAATTCACCATGGGCTCATCAGTGGTAAAAGATGAGTTCTTCCACAACTCCTACAAATGCTAACAAGTGAATCACTGCTTGCATATCTACAGGCAGAATAGTGTTTAAAGGAGGACTTAGGTATTTTAACATTTATTAATTTAGGAATTCAATTTTTAGATCATAGACCATGACTTAGTTAAACATACATGTCTGTATTTGCTCTCTAGAGAGTGGAAATTTATGCTTTTTAAACCACTTTGGGGTTCAGTGCTTCAGTGACCACTATTTGCTTTTTTCTAATGATTTTCATTACACTTTGTTCAAGAAGGGACTTAGTGCTTTATCACTGTATCAGTAAGGAAATTCAAGGGAAGAAATAGATAGGGAAAAATGTCAGCACAGAAAAAATGTGTTTCCTTTGTCTCCTAAAAGGTTCTGGCCCTGGCAAGTGGGGCTGCAGGCACTCGTCTGCTCCCCTGTAGTCACAGCAGGGCCTGAAAGCTGCAGCTGCAGCTTTGCTGGGCTGCACAGGGGCTGCTCCTCGTCCCCCTTCACACAGCCCCTCCTGAGGGGTTACAGAGGGAGCAGCACAGGCACTGCTGCTGCACTTGGCTGCACTGGGTTTGTGTTTTAAAGCTGATGCTGATCTTGGAACTGACACTTGGAGTGACAGTGGGGCAGAGATTTCCAGTGGGGTATTAGCAATTTTAAAAAGCTAAAAAGCACTAATTTCTCTCTAAGTCTTAGCCTTTTCCAGTTGTTACTGTATATTTTAGTGTATTATGCACCAAATACCAAGAGCCAAATCGTGTTCAAGCAAGGCACTTCTGGCCAAAAAGTGAACAAATGTGATCTGCTAGGATAGCACTTCAGTGAAGATAAATTAAGAAATTTAAGAAAAATAGTTGGTATGTGGTAGTGACTGTAGCCAAGGAACATCTCCAGTTCACTGAGCAGAGCAGCCAGGGATGGCCTGTCAGATCCAGTTCTTACAGGCACTGCAGCTGTTGGTCACAAACCTCCTCCAGACAGGGTGGATGTGCAAGCCCTTCAGCTTGGATCTGCTGTGGCAGGGCTTCCCCAGGGACACTCACATTCTGCTCATGGGCCAGCAGCTCACAGAGTAAGAAGCTCTCAACACATCACATTTTCCAGCTTCAGATGGCTTAGCGTGGCTTTTGGGGTCATACAGGCTGTAGTCAGAGGAGAAGCTTGTCTGGTAAATCAGAAGATTCCTGTTGAAATTTTAATAACAGATGCTACAATGACCTACATGGTCTGTGTAAGGCTTTTGGGGGTTTGCTTGCTTTTTTTTTTTCAATTCATTGCTCCACAGAAATGTTGTGAGGAAGATTATAGTCTTAGGATTGCAAGGTTGTACAATCTGTTGTACAATAGATGAGATAAATAAGGCTGTGTTGTGGTTTGGTTGTTTTTCTCCTGGGTGGCTGCTGTGCTGTTTGATTTGTGATATTCAGCATCAAGCTACAGGTATTAAAGGGCTGACTGGAAGGAGTCCTTCAAACTCATCAAATCCAGCCATTATTAAGTTATAAGGTGAGAAAGAAAGAAACTCTTCCAGCTGGAACCAGCATCTCTGTTAGTGACTGAGAAACACAATTACATGATGACAATATTTTTCATTCAATGCTTTCCTTAATATCCTTTCTTGTCAGAAACTTACAAAGTTCTACCCCTCCTGAGCTGAACTGACAGTTCTGTGCCGCTGCTGGAAGCTGAGGAGAAAGTGGTAGAAGTTCCATTCTCACTTTGTGGCAGACACACACATTGTTAAACACAGTGCAATTGAATGTTCCCATCTTCCCCTATGAATGATTGGAAGGTTAAAGGCTGAAAGACATTCCCCACAGCTGAAAGAATATGAGACCCCCCCAAGAACAGCAGGCACCCACAGCAGGACAGAAGTGCAGTCTGATCCAGCAGTAACGAGGGGCTTTGGGAAGAGTGCCAGGAATACAGGGCTCAGTTAGAAATGCATGGAGAGAGAGTGATGGGTGCTGGGACAGGCAGAGAGGAAATGCTGTTTGTCCCTACAGGAAATCCTTTCTATAGCTCTCTGTCCTGGCATGGAGCAGGACTGCCTTTCCCTGGCAGTAGCCCCCAGATGTTTGTCTTGCATGGATGCTGGTGGCTCTTAGGAGCTATGGAATCCTTTGGGTATGCTTTAGGACTGGTTAAAAAACGTTATTAAGCAAAAGTAAGATGAGCAATTGTTACTGAAGGAACCAGGAGAAGTGTGGGAGAGGACTGGAGTGTGTAATTTGGCAAGCCTAGTTTATCTCCCTGCTCTGCCAAGAGACTTCTTTGACCTTGTTAAGCCATTTAGTTCCAGTTGCTGGCATTTTCCCCACCTCCAGCCTGTCTTGTCTAAAGTGAAAATTGCTCAATGTGTAATTTTTTGCATGTGTGTCTATGTTCAAACTCTGAGGTTATTGAAGTAACTGACTGTGAAAGGAGAACGAATAGAACATAGCTTAGTGATGAACATAGTTTGATTGAGTCCAAACTGAATTGCACGTTTCCCTCTTGGAAAGGTTGGAATTTTGAAAAGGCTTCTTGTCTTGGCTTTATGATAGATTACAAGAGATTAATTCAACCTGTGCAGACTTAAGGTTCTGTATTGGGTCTATTCTAGGGTTCTGTGTGATGCATGTATTAATTAATTAATCAAAAACTTCCCATGCTCAAACAAGAACTCTGCCTTTAGACTCTGAAGAAATTCAGGATTTTGATATGAAAAGCAATAAGATCTGAAACTCCAAAGTGTTAAGATAGTTGATTTCTCAGTGTTTGAAGATTTGTGTTTAGATGTTTAGAGTGGATTAGAAAGTTTTTATGAACCCTAAGAGAACACTCCCTTTGCCCTGAAATGCAAATTTGTTATGTTAATTGGTTAATACTTCTTTCCTTACCCTCTGACATTTCCTCGTAAAGGATTTGAGAAATATGAAGTTCTCCTTTAAACAGAGGTTTCTGATACCAGACTGCAGGAAGTCTAAAAACTACATCCATCTTCTTGTATTTATTTTTATTTTTCATGATTAAAGCCAGAGTAAAATTAGACAAAAGGAGCCATTGTGTGAGGGAAATGGAAAGCAAACACAAACACTGAAGACTTATGGAAAATCCTAAAAATATTTGCCCACAATATAAACAATTAACGGGGCAGTCACTGTGCACTGGTTAACAGTTAGAACTGCTTTCTGTACAGAGTTTGGCTGAAAAGGAAATTAAATATTCATGACTCGTAGGCAGTTTTTTTAACATAGAAAAATGTTTGAAAAAATAACAACAGGAGCTATTAGCATTGTTAGCACTCCCAGTTGGCACCTTCCCTGAAAGACTAATTCCATGTGAATTCCATGAATGTGACACTTCATCACTCCACAGGTGTTTAACCATATTGGAGGGGAGGGAGGCCACGACAAACACCACATCCTTTCAGTGGAGACATGGAAACCAAGGGGGCCTTCAGCTGTTTTATCAGCTTTGTTTTTAACTCTGGTAGAAATGTGGAGTTCAGGAAGTTGTCCTTCTAGTCATTTGCTTAAGGTATGGTCAGAAATTGGGAAAGACTGACTTGTGCCAAAATCATAGCAAATGTAAATTATGGTTTGCTGAGAGTAAATGAATTTATAGGTGCTGAGGATGTGGCATTTTGAAAGTAAGGATGAACAGAAATTACCTTTTTCACCTCTGTTTCTGATCTGTCTGCACTGGACTGCAGTTCACAGGGGAGGACGCAGAAAATCGCGTGGCTGCTGTTTCTCCTGTAACCTGGGCTTTTTCTGAGCAGCTAGTACACTACAATTATCAAATGCCATTACTTCACACCAAATTTGCTGAAAACCAGTGCTTACCTAGGTGGTGAATAATTCAGGAGGTCTCAGGTGCTAAGTGGCACACAGGTAGGTGTCCTTGTGCAGCAGTGCCGAGCTCCGGTTCGCTCTGTCCCTCGTGCGTGTCGGGGGCGAGCCGTGCCCGGCGGCTCACAGCCCTTGGCTTTGTGTGCACAGGTGCAGGCCGTGCTGAGGAGGCACTGGAACCAGTACAAGATCCAGTTTGAGCACAGCTTCAGCCACTCGGACGCCCTGCGCACGGCCTCCTACACCGTGTCCACCATCAGCGACGTGCCGGGCTACGGCTACGGCCACGACGGCCCCAGCGAGCACCTCAACGGCAAAGGCTACCACGACATGGACGGCGTGGCGCTCAAACCCGACAAGCTCTACGGCTGAGGCTGCCCCGGGGCTGGCTGGCACTGCCCAGAGCATCTCCCCTGCCCAGGGACACGGATCCTCCTCAGCAAACCAAGGCAACGCGTTTCTCCTACATCCGTGTGCGTGTGTGTGCGCACACGCAGGTATGGGTCTGTCTGTGTTTCTGTGTATCTATACAGTATGGACATCTGTACATATATATCTATATATGTATGTGCATTTATATAAGGGTTCAAACTTTGCCTCTTCAGTTTCTACTGTGTAGACAAAGTTGGCAAATTTTTGTACAAAGGGAATCAATGAAGGATTTCTTATTTTCTTGGAAGTTTGTATAAGACTGTGCTGTGTTGAAGCCACTTCATTTGCCTATAGAATCTTAGAGTAAATACCATACTCTGTTGTCTTAATTCAACCTAAAATAGAGCAAAGCAAAATGGTTTAAGTAGGTGCAATAATAACAAGAAGTTTTCCAGGTTCTTTTTTTGGTCCAGCATTTGTTTGGCTGTCAAAAAAGCCTGACAGGTAATCTGAGGTAACAGACTCAAAGATAGATACTGCTGTTTTGGTTAAAGAGATTGATGTTTTGCTTTGGTTTGGCCAGTTTATTTTCTTCCCACTGTTGTACACCAAGCACAGAGACACCACTTCCAGTGTGAGCCTTGATGTACTGCAATGTAATATCTTCTGTACTTCTGTACTGCAATGCAATATCTTGCACCAAGATTTGAGCAATTTTATTTAAGCTGTTTCAGGATATTTAGAAGTATCTCCTTCTGAACTGTATGGAAGTTTCTTCTGGATTTAACAAAGACAAGACTGATGAGGCCTCACTGCCAGAGAGCAAAGGCGTAACCTGAGTCACTGTAAGTCCCTGCAGACGCTCACAGTGACTGCAGCTGGGGGAGCTTCACCGTGCGCTTCAGGAATTTACTCAGCTGGACAAGGTCATGTACAGAATGTGTTGTAGCATTGTTCTGATTTTACTTTTACATATTGCCCTCGCCATATGCTTGATAATTTATTCCTTCATTCTTGGGGCAAAGTTTTGGTTAATTTTGTGGCTGTTTTTGTTGTCTGAGATGAGCATGCAAGACTGAACACAGTGCACTACCTTTAAAGCCAGTATATGAGACTCAGACTAATCAAGCAGACTAATGGTGGTAACTCTCATTATTTGGAAAATCCAGTATAAAGTTTGTATTATAAAGGTTCAAATCTTTATGGATTGAGAATTTCAATATTACTTTGGATTGGTTGATTCCGAATCTCTGTCTCAATTAGTTAGTTAAGAACAACACTTTATATGTTGTTTCTTTGGTTCTGCTGGTGCATAAAGGTCTCACTGAAAACTAGGAGGTTGTCAGGAAAGTCTTGAGAAAATGTCTTTATAGAAATGTATACTTTTGTTAAATCTTTACGCTTTAAAGAAATAGTACTTTTGTTACGTGAAATGACAAAAATGCTCAAAAATGAGGGCATGAAACGAGGCGAGTTCACTGAAAATTAAAAATGTAAGAAAAAGTTTTATACATTTCATGTGCAGGTAAGTCTACTTGAAGTGGGGGAAACCCAAAATTAGGCAGAAGAAAAAGTAGATGCTTGAACTGTAACAGATTGTTTGGCTAATGAACATCTTTCTGGTGCATGGAGTCCAGTCAAAAAATTTGAAAGAGTTCCAATAATTGTGGAAATAATTGTGCATACAAAATTATTGCATACAAAACACCTTGACTTTGACATTTAAACATTTTTGTCAGTAGCTTTTCTCTATGCTTTATCAGTGTCTAGATAATTTTCAGTGTTTATTACTTTGTGACTTCATAAGGTGTTAAATGCTTTGTACTTCTAAAACATTAGGAGGATGTGGAAAGTTCATGCCACTTGCACCTTTCTTTAGTTTTTTTTACAGTTCTTATATCTGGAGTTTGAATATAGAAAGTGTTTTATTAATGATTTAGTTTCACAATATAGAATCTCAGCTGGGATGCACAAATAAAGATTTCTCTTCTGCAGGGCTGTCTGGTGAGTTGATGGGAGTGATTTGAAGAATCTGTTGGATTGTGTAGTGTAGAGTACAATCCATTGTGAGATCTGGCAATCACATGTCACAGTCTCTTAAATGTTAAGAGTGACAGTAACCATGACTAGAGATTACTTACAGCTCTGTTTGCTGATCTTTGCAGTGTTACTTAAAATCTGTGTGAGTTCTGAAGATAATCCCTGCTCCAGTGGAGCAGCTTTACATTTGTGGACCAGATCAGCAGCTGGTGTAGATCTGTCTGGAGTTCCCTTTGCAGAACCTGCAGGTACCACTGAGACTCAAAGCCCACACAGGTGTCTGTCCATTTTAATGTGCTGGAAGCCATTTATGGCAGGTTATTAGACAATTATTTCATGGTACCTGGTGGATTGTTGTTGTAATTAACACATTGGTGTTGGTTTAGAGTGCCATACAGTGTTAGATTTTAACTAGGCTTCATTCTCAGAGAGGCAGTTCAAATTTAACAGACTATAGATTTTGTCATTTAATACATATTTCTAATTGTTCTCTGTCCTGTATTAGAGAAACTTGTCATGGTAAATTAGGAGGGAAATTTGGTTTTATACAGAATTATTCTACTTCTAGGTGGACAATCACAGCTTCCTTCTAGGCATAAAACCCCCCATCTTCACTTTGGAAAAAAACCACATCCAGCTTGATGTGCAAGAAAACCTTTCTGGCTGTGAAAGGCCACATGGTATAGCAGAGCTGTATTTCCCATCTCCTGCTGAGGTTAGATAATCTGTTTTCTAATATGCATTGGAAAATACCAATTCCTTCTTTTGTCTTCCTACCTCACCTTTTTTCAAGTTCTAGATAGCTAAAGGAAGCATCTTGAAATGTTTTTCTGTCACCATAAGTTAAAATCAAATCCTTATGCTGATTTCTCATGGCTCTCTTCTGCTTTACAGAGTATTGTAGTCCATAGCTGTATCCTCTGGGATGGAAGTAAACTCTCTTTTGGTGGGGCTGTGAGATTTCTTTGAACATGCAGATTATTATTTGTTTATTACCTACTACTATTTGCTGTTATGGTTTTTTTTTAAATGTAGTCAGGATTTATTGTATCAAGTTACAGGGGCTACAGCAATAGCTGTCTTATATTTGTTATCTGTAACACCAGCATGTTATGATTCAGTGAGAGAAAATGTCTATTTTTAATGCTACTGTCTTCAGTTACTAAAAGGCTGCATTGCAGGGTCCCTCAGTTGGCTATTTCATGTTGGCATTTATGTTATGCAGTTTTTCATGGTGGTGATCTACAGGAGTATGTGGCTGTAGGAATGCTGCAGCATGTACTCCTTTTGATGTCAAGAAACATTTGGGCTGGAAACCAGGCAACATTCATTTATTGTACTCTGTAAATAAGATTAATAGAAGCTATGGCATTGTATTTATTGCTTACACTAAGAACAAAATGGAAAAAATGTGAAGTTATTTTTTTAGTTGTTCATTTTCACCTTGTTCATATGAATCATGCATTTTAATTGCTGAGAAGAGTATTGCTTCTGATCAATAAAATATTACTCCATGTATTCATCTCTCTTGTGCTGTAATATAACAAAGCTGATGTAAATTTGCTTTCACCGATGTCTTAACTTTGTGCTAGTTAAATATTAAGCCAGGGAGAAAGTAATTGCATAGAGTTACTAACAATTATTCTGGTTTTAAGTGTTTTTCAATACTTATATTTAATACTAGAGTGCTGAATTTCTGGAGGAAGTTTGTACAGATAATATAAGATGACTGGATATAAAATTATTTACCTCGAAGTTTCATATTCTTATTTCTTGTCTTCTGAATCCAGCTTTTAATAAAAAAAGTTATTAATACTTACATTAAGCCAAAATGTCTGTTTCATCAGGAACTGACAGCAGAGTAGAGACTAAATCAAGTGTGTCTATCTTCTTCATCCCATCAGTCAAGGTGGAGGTAGATAAGCAAACCTGAGCTCAAAGAAAAAAAAAAAAAAAAATTAAAAAAAAAAAATACACAAAAAAAACCCCAAGCAATATTTATCCACACCAGGGGATCTTAATACTGGGTGTTAATACTCCTGCCTGCCTGTTCCCCCTGTTTAAAGTGTGCTAATATCCATCCAAAAATGCACACTCTCCTGCCTCTTCTAAGCAGGAGCCTGTGACTCCAGGTGGGGTTTTTTTGATCTTCAGTTCCTAGGACCAAATGTCAGGCAGTGGAAATTGTTCCAGGCTCTACTCACACTAGGTTGGGTCTGCTCCTTCAGTTCTCTACCAGTACTCCCCCCTACTGATTGTCCGTGTGCACAGAGTTAAACTCCATTTGTCACTTACTCTCTACTGCTATACAAGTAAATACAGGGAAGTAAATCCAATCCCTCAAATCCAAAATCTTCTCCTTCCAACATTTCATTGTAACTCATGCCCAGCAGCAGCAAAGGAACACAAATGATGGTTACAGTAACATTTTCCAACTCGGTTTAGGTGCCCAAAAGCAATTAAACAGGAAAATGTAACACAGTATCCTGACCTCCTCAGACTAAACAGTGATCCTTACACTTTGCACATAATTTTAAAAGAGGAAATGTTCTTATAGCAAAAGAATTGTGCTATACACCTTCACAATAATTGAAACAAACTTAACAATATCCCATCAATGCTGACTCAGAATCCCATTCCACTCTCTGCAAGATACAAGGGTAACTGCCTTTGGAAGGATTCCATTTATTCCAGTAGCGGATCTTGCACATTTCTGTCATGGCAGCCACCACCAAAATCAGAGTTCTAAACCAAAGTTTTAGATTTTGGTACTGATCTCACTCTAAACACCCATATGACAATAAAATACAAAATTTATTTTTAACTGGACAAAATCCATTCCAAAGTGAGTGTGACTGCAAGTGCAGAGGTGACAAACCGCTGTTTATAATTACAATTATCTATCAGTTATCCTACAGCTGCAGCCCTTTAGCACCTTTTAAACCATTCTCCCTAAATGAACAATGCCAATTCATCCACATGGAGTTCAAGCTTCATTTGAGGCAAACAACGTACAAGATTCTTTTAAAATTAAACCCAGTTTTTTCACTTCCCCCTAAATTTTAAAGATATTTTCAACTACTCCTTCTAATGACTACTTCAAAGTTTTCTTCCCCTCAACAAGATTCAGCACTCTAAATGAAAACTCTGAGAAAGGGAAAATATCATATTATTATTGCTAATTCCTTTGAAGCTTAATACATTGTTTTATGTGAATTTAACAAAATACAAATACAATACAATCAAAGCCTGTTTTCTGCAAACTGCTTACACACTATTGTTAATTGCTGACTTAAGATGAACAAGCTTTCCTGGAATTTCAGATTTCACAATCAGTATCAAAATGAAAAATTGCCACGAAGAAAAAAGTGCCCAGAGGTGCTGGGCTCTGTGCTGCTGTCTGGTTAATCCAAGTTTTGTTGGTGGATGCAGGCAGTCAGAAACGAGTTCTCCCCTGTGAAGGAGCCAGGAGCAAACTGTCTATGCAGAGAGCTGGTCTGGGGCAGAGTCCAGCAAGGAATCCCAAAGTTGTACAGCAAATACATAATCATACACCATGCACAAATCAGCAAAGGAGAAAAGAGGCTTGAACACAAGTATTCATGTATTTGCTTAGTTCCTTACCTCAATATTCGCAAATGAAAGGTGACAAATGTCTGCCTGTAGCAGAGAAACTCCTTCCAAAGGCTCTCCATGCATTGGGCAGGGATCACGGCAAAGTGGTGGTGTCTGACACAGTGAGGTCCTCAGGCACCTGGTTCCCTGCTGTGACAGTCCACTGTGTCTCCAGTAGCTTTGCAAATAAATAGTTAAGAAAACAAAATACTGAATTAGCAGGGAACAACAATATTAGATGCTATAAAAAGTAGATTGCACTAAACAGAAATCGCTATCAGAGAGTTAACACAATAAACATGATGATGAAAAAACATTGCTGGATATAGGGGGAATTAGAGCAAAGGGGATAAAAAGTCGAATAAACTGTTCTGTGCCTATTTATTTTTAAAATGTGTTGTAAAAAGTTTTCTAATCAGGGTATTGCTGTCTTTCAAACCACATATTTATAGACTTAGACAAAATTATATTGACTTTGTCTCTTACACTCCCCTGCATGTAGACCTGAAACATCAGAGAAGAGCTAGGAACACAAATACTTACATTTTGCTTAGCTAACCTTGAATAGGAGCCAAATACAAATGCATTTAGTGCAGAGTTCCAGAGTGCATTTGGCTGGGGGTCCTGCAGGGATCTGCAGCCATGGATTCCACAGAGCGGTGTCCGTACCCGACTCGTTCCTGTTACTCACAAGGAACTCCCATCCTGTGATGCCAAAGGAACTCCAGGGACTCCATCCTCGAGCACTGCTTTGGGCAGATGATGACAGCAGGGGTTTTCCTTACTCCAGGGTTTGCTTCCAGAGCCTGTGGGCATTCAGCTGCCAGAGATCCATCAGAATCTGCAACAAGAACCAAATTCACAGCAAGAGCTCTCGCTCTGAGATCACTTGAAGATTCCTAAAGTTTATTACTATTCCATAGCACAGTGCAGTGGCAGTGCCTTGTTTTTCATATTCCCAACTCTCTTTCAAAAGGCATCTCCATTTAATAGAACTGGGACAGTCTTTATCCAGAAGATGCAATGGACTTGCTACAAGAATTTAGAAAGTTAAAATATCAGTGCCTTCAAAACCTTCATAGCAAGTACCTGTGGTAAAACTAGTTAAATTTCAGATAATTCCAAGATATGGACTCTGAGCCAAACAGTCATTTCCAGTCCACGTTTCTATTTGCTATGAGGTGTAGAAATTGTTTTCCTTTTCTTTAGTCAGTGGGAAATGACAGCAGCTATTTTTCATTTAAAATTAATTACCTCTTATTTTCCTCCACATGGACTCATTTCTAACAGTCAGGAGTGCTCTAAATAGCCTTCTCTGGCTATTTAATAAAAAGCTAATTAGAATGATATGTAATTCATGTGTAAAAAATACTTAGAGAAGAGGGTTCAATCAGGAAGCTTTCACAGAAATAATGAAAATATTGAAAGCAAACATAGAAATATGCTAGTAGCAAAACTCTCTAAATGTGTTTTTGTGGCAGACAACCACAGCACTACTTATATTTTCATTATGTAACAGAAAAAGGGTTTTTCTCTTTTAAGCCATGTAAAGTGAGGGGTTTTTAGAAGTACAAGGACTTGAAGTGGTACTTTTTATTTAAGGTTCAGCAAAATATTTTGAGTTTTACACCTTACTGTCTGTCCCACCACCTCAGATCTCAGTATTTCTCCAGCACTGGCATGATTTCTTATTGTTTCCAATGAAATCTTCCTCCCATTTCTTAGTATTCACCAGAGGCCAGGCCCCAGCAGTTACCTGTGTTCTGCAAGATGCTTTCTTTCCCACCACTATCTCCAAAGGCCTTGGAAACTGGACATGACACTGCTCTTTTCCCAGCCAGGAGCAGTGCAGGGGGCAGCCACCAGCACTCCCTGAGTTTCATGGCACAGGGATGAAGGAAGTGCAGCCCTGGAGAGCCTTTACCTCACTCATTTCCTGGGCAAAGTTGTTCTGGCACTGGGGAATGCCTGGCATTGCTGCTTGCACAAAGAAGGATGCACAGAGCTGCTTTCTGGCTGGAGCCTCCTTGCTGAGCTGTGGAATCTCTGACTTTCTCCTCAATCACTCCTTGTTTACGCCTTTCAGTGCTCTTGAAACAACTGATGGGAAGCAGGAATCCCCATCAGTTCCTGCATGCAGTGGTGGCTACAAATTGACAAATCTAAGAATTCATCCTATTCCAAATCCAGCAGAAGCATAAAATAAATAAAACACTGAATTACTAAACATACAGAGACAGCAAGAGCACACTGCAAGCAAATAACACTGAGGTCATGGTTCAGTCCCTGGACAGACCATTCCCTTTGGAGTTGGACCCAATGGTCCTTGAGGGTCCCTTCCAGCTCAGGGCATTCTGTGATTATGAGCAGAGACAACACTGGCATTCAAAGCTGTGGTACAAAAACAAAAACCAAACAAACCGAAAAGAAAAAAAAAAAAAAAAGGCAAACTGACCAGAAAGTGAATAAAAAAGATGCTTGTACAGATATGGATTGTCTCTGATTTAAGAATTCCAAAACCAGCCTCTCTTCTGTCCCTGTGAATGAATTGTACTTTAGAATAAAGAAAATTTGCACATTTTGCAGACATTCCCCATTCTGGTTTTCCAGACATGCTAATGAGAAGAAAAATTAGGAGGGGAGCTGGGGCTTCCTCCTTTAGCATCAGTAGGTACAGCCCACAGGCTTAGCAGAAAAGAAGGGGCAGCAACTCCCCCCATTCCTTCTGCCTTTTCTTTCCTTAATTTCCCTTCTTTAATTCACAACATAATATCTTCTGGCCACATCTACAGTGATTCTGCATGATTAATTCCTCGGACATCCAGCCCAGTTCCCAGCAATGAGTGCCAAGATACAGAAATCTTTATTTCTGTAAAGAGTTCTTATTTACTGTCTTATTTACTGTCAAAGGTACTTACTGAAGAGTTAAATCCGATCTCCTTGGTCTAGGCTAGATGGAAAAGTTCCCATGGACTTCAGTAGTCCAGATGCAGTTTGGGTAGGACATCCAGACCATCCTAACAGTATTAAAGTGAGCATGACCTTTTTAAAGGTTGAAAACACCTTCTTTCTTAATAATGTCTTCCTTGACTGCATCTGAAAGCAACAATCTATAGAATGATTAACCCTTAGTGGTCCTTCTAAACTGTAACCAACTAAACTGTAAAGGACTGGTGTGAGTTTGGGTTAAATACAGGTGGAAGTGCACAATTGAATAAATAAAACTTAACAAGCAAGTTTGCCCCACTTGCTTCCACTTTCTCTTTGAACTAGCATTGTTATCCTATTCCCAAACCAGCAGCATCCATGCAGTCTGCCCATGGAACGTGTTTTTGGCATGTTCCATTCATCAGCTTCTTAACAACCACTAGGAGAACACAGATTCCAACTAATTTTGCATTTGACCATCTGACTCTGTTCATTGACTCTCCTATAGGGGCTCTGTGCTATCTTTGTTGAAAGATGTTTTATACATCTTTTATACATACAAATATCCTATAAATATATTTTTTACAGCACTTACTTGAAGCAGCCTCTGAAAGTGCATTATCAAATACAGGCAGGAAAAACATAAGGTTGTAAAACTCTTGACAGAGGTGTCTAATCAAGGGCAAGGTAGCTGTGCATTCTGATGGACATGCTGTTTTTAACAAGGTACACTTAGAGAATCATTTTTTTTCAAGTCACAAATAATTGGCATTTACTGGAGAATGTGAGATGCTACAAAGGGAGAAAATACACTCTGAAGTACATTAAAATACACAATGAAAAGGTCAAGTTAATGGTGCCTTCAGAAAAATGACACTGAAAATATCACCTTTTCCTTGTATTTTGTGATGTGTTTTCAAGGCAGAATAGGAAAGAACAGAGGGATACCTGGCAAAAATGTTCCCTTGTTGCTGAGATTAGAGGGTTTTTATCACTGCTGCCTCGTTGCCATCATCATCAGGGTACTGCAGTGAATCTCCTTTTCAGACCCAGTGATTTTGACCAGTGCAGATAATGCACTGGCTTGATAATTACAGGTCCAAAATTACACTTCCTTTCTTAAGAGAGAAGTTTTAATTTAAAGGAGGATGCTGGCAGGTATTTCTGTATCACCATTTTCATACTCCATTTTTCAAACAATGCAGCTCAAGGGACATACTAAAGATACAGGAAATATGATCTACTCTGTTCTTTTGAATGCAGAGAAAGGCCCAACAGACTTTTTCTCATGTGAAGTGTAAATAACTGTTCAAAAATTGAGAACAGGAGATCCTCTCACTAACACATGGTGAGAGCAACATGTTCTCATTTTAGTGATGACAGAAAATTCAGCAAAAATAATTTTCTTCTCCCCATTTGCTTTGAATTTGTCACTGTGTTTTTGCAAGCTCCCTTCCTCATCTGTAAATACTCAGCATGGTCAAGTGATAGGAGATTACAATATTTTAGCCTCTCCAACTGTGTGTCATTGCAATCACTGCACTCTGCTTTGAGACTCCAAGTTAATTCATCTGCAGATGATTCTGAGTGGCTCTGAAGGCTGCAGTCCCCAGGAGCTGAGAGCCCAGAGCTGCCCAGCCTGGCAGAGGTGAATCTGCCCTGCCAGGGCTCAGAGAGCTGCGGGCAGGACTGAACAGAATAAACAGATTAAACAGACATGACAGGAGCTGCTCTTACCTGTCAGTTCAGTGAAGGGCTCTGAGCACCCAGCCCTCCTGAAGTAACCTTGGTCAGGATCCTTTCTTAGCTGACTCTGCCTGACTCTGCATTCTGCTCTTCTTTCCTGTAAGCCACATAGGAACATCTGCAAGAGAAAAGCTCCTTGAGACCTTCACCTCTCCTGTGAATTTGAACAGGGCCAAACAAATCCTGATTTTTTATTGTTTAGATATTTATTTAGCTATCTTGCCTCCTTTGAGTCTATCTTGGCTCTGTTCTAAGAGCCAAGATGTCCTTTTCAACAGCTGATATAATTTTTAATGTTTTGCGTTTTGTTTTTTAAATCTGTTGCAGTACCCAACAGTGAGTGCTCCCTTCATACACTGGCAGTTTGCCACAATAGCTATTCCAGAACTCCCATTATGAACACTATTCCTCCAGAATAGAAACAGGTTTGTGGAGCTTTTTACTTGAATTGCTTTATTTATGTTGGAAGAAAACACTTCAAACCATGAAGTATTTTTCTGGAACATCTACTCTGACAGATGTCCAAGCACAGTTGTCCCATCAGTAGCAAATGGGGAAGTAAAGCAAAGTTCTCCAGCAGTTCAGGGCATATTCTGAGCCTGTGCATCTTCTAGTATTAGGTCCTTGTTTAATAATTTTGTGGTAAAAATTACTGTTCTTGTCCACTTGCCACAAGCCTCCATATCTGGTATGGCCCACCATTCAGCAAAGAGCCACAAATATAATTTTTCTAGGCAAAGAAAATGAAGATATCTGGCTTGCTTGAAAGAAGAGTAAAGAAATGAAGTGCTACAGAAAACTTATAAGCCTTCAAGAACTCGAAAGTCACTCAAAATCTGTGTGTGGGTGAACATACAAATGCACAGAAGCACAGACATTGGCAATAAAACAAATGTTACAGACTAAACTCCATTTCCACCATGAAATACAGTAACTAAACTCCCCTCTAAGAAAATCAAACAACTATTTTTTTTAATTATTGACTGAATTATAGTTTCTAAATATTAAGGAAATAGTGAAGGAAACAATTGTTTACTTTTAGAACAAGTTGATGTTATTCATTAAAAAAAATATTTTGTAAAGAAAAAGTTCATTATTTTGAAAAGGCTATGATAAGATACAGGACAGAAAATCAAAATACTTTATACATCAAAAATACAGAATATTAAAAGCAAAACTCTGCTAAAATTTATCATATTCTTTTCTCTCTGGTCTTTTGCCATTTAGACCAATATCCCTTGGGTTTATTCATCCTAATGGTTTCCTTTTCTCAACACAGGACATCATTTCAAACCCAGTGGATTAAATCCATTCTCATCACCAGTTTCTGGTGCTGATCCCAGCTTTTCCATCTCTGCCTTGCAGAGATGCCCCTCATAACCAGCACGGTCCTACCTCACACTCAGATCTGCTCTGAGCACCAGCTCCAGCTGCCTCCTCCAGCTTCCAGAGGCTCTGCCTGGAGCTGTTTCCTGAGCTCCTCCCAGCCTGTTTGAGCTTTATGAGCAGCCTGGAGCTGCAGTGTTGGCTCAGCTGAAGAGCTGAGCTTCAGTAGCTGCTGCATTGCCTGAAAGGATGGGGCAGCCACAGCTTCTCTGGGCAACCTCTGTTCCTGTGCCTCAGCACCCACAGGGGGAAGTGCAGGATTTCTTCCTCATATCTAATCTAAACTTGCTCTCTCTCAGTGAGAGATAACAGTGCGGTGCCTTAATATCTTTAATGTTATTTTGTATCTTCTTACCTTGAACAATAATCCAAGATTTTTTAAAAAGTCAGGATTATGGCATTCAAATTTGGGGCAAAATAAGAAAGCTGTAGCTTTCTTTCACGTTTTCTGATGTCACTCAAAGCAAAGAGATGCTTTGGGCTTTGTCCTTTTAGCCAGTACATTCAAATCCTTAAAACATTCCAGGTCTATATTCAATATGTGAGTCATGCTTTATATCTAAAACACTCATCTGTCTACTCTTGGAAATGAGAAGAATTTGCCAAGATAATTGTTGTAAAAGACTTTTTTTTTTTCTTTTAGACTGTTTCAAACAATGTGGTGTGTCCATGACTCCAGACTTTCTTTCCCCAGCCCAACCCAATTAGAGGACAAATATTTTTCTTCATCTGATCAAAACAGCACTAAGATTTGTTGGTGTCTGTGATGCACAAGCTGCACGAGCCCAGTTTTGCTCACAGCTGGCCTGGGCCAATATTCTCCTTGGACAGGTCTCCGCACAGCTGAGGTTTACCCCTGTTGTCCCAGTAACAAAACCGCTCGGGCTGCTCACCAGGAGCTCAGCCCAGCTCTCATGGCTCGCAGAGCAGCAGTGGCAGATGCTGATTCCTGCAGCTCCCTCAGGCAGAGCCTCCTCCAGGCTCCCTTCCAGGGAATGGCTGCAGCCGAGGCAGCGGGACCTCGGACCCGCTCGGAAATCCGCATGCTCGCCTCTTCCCAAGACCCTCATATTCACTATCACCAATCACACCCTCCTTTAGCTAGGCTGACAATCCTGCTTCTCTCCAATGCTGCCCTGAGCCTCTGCCATGATCCGTTTCCTCTTTGAAGTTCCTAAATAAATCCCTACACTCTCACAGTGCTGAATGCAGGTGAGAAGTTGGCAAACCCCACCTGCTGCAAGGGAGAGCCCCAAAGGCCACAAGCTGGTATTCTGCTTGTTTCTGTAAATTAGTACAGAAAAACACCAACTGTTGGAACCATACCTGACATAGCATCTTTCAAAATGTGTTTTTAAAGAAGTGAAAATATTCCCTTTCTTACTTATTTAATTGAGTCTGTTCACAGAACACAGCCCTTTGGATGAATTTGTTCTCTTCTGCTGCTGAGTGCCTGTTCTTGTTTCCTTGTGTTTCTCCCCAGAATGATAAATGTCCAGCTGTGGACAGGAGAGTTGGAGCCATGCATAACACTCAAAGCAGAGTGAGGATGTCTTGTCTTTGTAATAAAAACACAGCTGAATTTGACACTGGTCTTTTCCAACCCAAAGTATGGATAGTTATTTTTTGTGAATTTATATGTGCAAAATAAAGACAGTAAAAATCATCAAAAGATTACACACAGACATCTGAAGTTTTCTCCAAAGCTAGATTTTCCTTTAGGAGTGATAATTCTGTTTTCTGTCATGCAGTGTTGTGAATTTACTCTTATTTTTTTCCTTCTCACTGAGAGCAAGAGAGTGGGAACTTTGACCAGTGACTGGAAATGCTCTAAACACTCTCCAGTCCTTATAATTTTTCAGCTCCTTAAAATGTATTAATAATAATATTCAGAAGAAACATTACAATTTTGACAATCCAAATTCAGTTTTTGACAAGGAGCAGGAGCTGCCCTGGGGCAGTAGGGTTCCCAAGCTGGAGATTTTCTAGTTGCTTGTCTCAAGGTGATCAGGAACAAAGGGTACGAGGCCCAGGGGCTGCAGGAATTTCCTCCAAACAGATAACTGAGCTCTTTCTTCTGTATCACTGCCTACAAGGCAATGATACATTCTAGGTGGAGTTAAAATTTTTCACTCTCCTCCTCCCACCCTCCATGACAGAAAAGCATTCTGGGGTGAATCATGCTGCATGTAACATAATGAGTTATCAAAAACAAGAAGCTGCAAATAAATGTTTTTCTCACATTGAGTTCATATGCATTTTCTTGGAAGGGTAAGAAAAGGAGTGCTTGATAATTCAATCACTGTGCTTCCTTACTGAAGTCACTTCCTGAGAAGCAGCCAAACTAATTGGCTAAAACAAATGAGAGAACTTAAATAACCCAGTCATGGCAAGTCACAACTGGTGCAGTATTACAATAAGACAACCTATGTTATTTACTTCTAAACAATATGTACCAGCCCAATAACACCATTATGAATTTCTTGTAGCTTTCATTTTTCTAGATTCGGAAAGGTAAAGCCATTTCCATGAAACCACTGTCAAAGATCATAACACTATCTTCAACCTCAGCATTTGTTTTTATTTACTTTCCCAAAATCAAGTGCTCACAGAGCAGCTTTTACACCGTATTTTCATAAAATGTGTTTTCAACCACATGTACATATAAGAAAACCCCAAGAAACACAAACTGAAACCCACAGTGAAATAAGCATAACATTATTGCTCCAGAAATTAAGAGTTCTATATGATGCTATCTATAGACTATAAGGCTAAGTAGTACTGAATATATTTGCAGAACTTTTTAATACACCTTAAATCAAGAGAACATGCAAATTCCAAATATCTCAAAAAGCTTTTTTGAAACTTCTATTAAAGTCATTCCAGCTGTGTTATTGAAAGTAGCGCCAATCCTCAGTGCAGTTCTTTCATGTTCTGCCACCATGTCAGTGACCCTTTGTAATCAATGGTTTGTCTGCTGTAAGAAACCAAGCCAGAGAAAGTAGCTTTCTTTTGTCCACTTTTCTAGTAACTACTTTTTCAATGTTACGACCTTAATTCAGGACATTTGGTTGGATTTTTAAAACGCTCATTTAATTCAGAGCAGTAAGTTTGAAATCTTGCTCAAAAGTTCTGCTGACTAGAAATTGTTTTGTTTCTGCCTGTTAGCATTCTTAGCTACACAATTAGGACTGATAACCAATCTAATACTTAAAAGTTATCAATCCTTTATTGGGAACACCCTTGAATTAACAGCTTCTGTGCTACTGAAATTTATGAATTCTGGAGTGGAAGTAATGAGATATACAAATGTTCTTTACCAAACCTCCCACCCTCTTGGCCCTCTCCTGCTGAAAAAAGACATAGTAGCCTTTCTGTGCTTACCTGAGTCACTTTGGCACAAAGTCTGAGCCTGGTTACACAAATTAAACTTCTTCAAACTTTGTTGAACCAGTGACCAGACTTTATCATGAAGTTCTTGAGGAGGGTATGCAGATGAGCAGAATGCTCTGCAACAGCAGCAAGCGTGTGTTTGAGACAGTACAGCAGTGTGTTTGTGCTCAACACGTTTCATTCTCATTGCGACCTGCAATGTTGGAAATCTTCACAGTGTAAATGCAGGGCTTTGTTAATGAAAACACAAACACAAGAGGGGCCTCTCCATGGCATCAGGCACAGCGACCAGGCTGCAGTGAAAACAACTAAGGGTCACTGGTCACCAAAGCCCTAAAATGATTATGACTCAACAGTTTTTATACAAGTTATTCCCAACTAAACAAGTGTTTTCCTAAACTAAAAACTGATACTCCGTGAAGGAGCTGGTTTCACTAACATAAAAAATTTCAGGCATAAAACTCTTTTAAAACCTAAAGTATTCATGCTATGTGGTATAGTGGACCTGATATAAAAACAGTGCATGGAAACAAACACAGGCACCGAGTTTGGTACTGGAAACTGAAAGAGTATCCAAAGCAGTATCCAAAGTCAAGTTAGCTAAACTTTATCTTAAAATATCACTTACTTTTGGTGATTACTTTTTAAGATGGAAAGGCTGTTTGCAGCTTCTTCGTGGGCTGTATCCTGACCTGAGCAGCCTTGTACTGGAGGCAGGAGGCTTTGAATGCAGCAGATCTCTGCCTTCAGCACTAATTTCAGGTCGTTCCCAGCTGAGTTGCTCTGGCTGTGTCTCAGGGGTAATGGTGAAAGTCTGTGGGCACTTTGCAATGGCTGGGGGAATTGTGTCAGTGGAGTTTTAGAGAGAGGGTGACCCTGGTAGGATGCTGCAAAGTAATAAAGCATGTTTCAGAGAGCATAAGGGAATGAACAAACCCCCCAATAAATTACATGTACGAACCTCTGTAAAAAGTATTTCCTTCCTAACCACATGTGGAAGTGTTAGTGATTTCACTGTGTGTGAAATGGTGAGATATTGCCAGTTGTGAAACAGGATATAAAAATATCTATCAGTGAAGACCAACATCCTGCATTAATGGCAGCCAAGGTGCACAGGGAATTCTAAGCCATCAAAAATTAAAATATTCTGCAACCAAGTTCATGCTTTAAAGTAGATGATCATTTAACATCACTGCACCGAAAAGTGATTACCCTTAAATACATTACTATCTCATCTAAATTTTAGACCACTCTAAGACACTTTCACAAACCCTATGAATTTAATTTCTTAAGACTTCAAAGTAGATTTTAACATATAGGAAGTGCAGATCCTTTATGGCAAATTTTACATGATTTTTCCATTCAGTTGAAAGTACGGGGTGTAAACTTCTGTTTATAGAATGCAATTTGATCTATGACATCATTAATAGTCTAGTGACCACTCTGTCACACTGTGTACTGTGACTAAGAAAAAGGAACCAACCCAAAAATGATACAAACATCCATTGGCAATTTTCAAAATTACACCTACATGTTGTGTCTTAATCACTCTGAGACTATTTCGATGAATATTCGACACATATGCCTAAGCAAAACAATAATTGCAAGGTAATACTGTGCAATAAGGAATAATCACTAAGCATTTCCTGTACTTTCTCCTCTTTCCTTTGCCCTCTTTCTTCCCAGGGCAAAAGTTCACAAATGCAGGACTGTCCCATCTGTTTGCAAGATGCTGTTACCACTTACGCTCTCAGCAACTTCAGTTTACAAATATTTGGCTGCAGTAAGAGATGATGTGCTTTTTATTGTTCCATCTTTTTTTTACCCAGGCTGAACTCTCACACAAAGCTCCACCTTCAGGGTGATATCGGTGCTTAAATAAGGAGATTGTTTAATATAATGATTTGTTTTTATTTTACAATGTTCAAAACTCCATAAAGGATCAGACCAACTGCTGGAGCAATCTGGAGAGGGACTGCTGCTGCACTGAAGGGTTTACATTTTCAAAACAAACTTCTCCCAAACACTACCCTCTAAAAAAAAAAAAAAAAGAAAAGAAAAACCAAACCAAAACCAAATGAAGTAAACACCAAAAAACTCCAAAACAAATGGAAAAATACTAAATGTGAAAAATCCTATCTGATAATAATATAACTGGTTTTGTTACACTAGTCAAGCTAATGATAATTAGCTGATATCTTGCCCTTGGGGAAAGCCTGTAGCTGTGCAACCAAATAAACTGAAACACGGGGTAACTGAGAGGTTAGAGGGAAAGGAGGATCCTGTCAGCCCAATGGGCACAGTAAATGTTGTTACCAGCACCACTCTGCCCTCCTGGAGCTGGGGCAGGTAGGGTTCTGTCCTGGGTTTGTGCAGCCTTGGAACCCCACAGCAGCACAAAGCAACAGCACTGAGTGCAGGAGAGATGCTCCAGCTGGAGAGGGGGAAGATGCTCCTCTCAGTGAGGATGCTCAACACTCAGCCATTGGATCTTGTGATGGAACACTCCAAATGAGGATGTTTAAGAGCATAATTTACACATTTCTTTCAATTAGTGGAAATATTGTTTATGGCAGAAATTATCAGTGTGTATAAACATTAGGATACAAAACACAAAATACTTATTTGGTGTAGAATGTCAGTGCAGAAATAGGTTGCTTTGGAATGCTCAGGAAAGTGTCTTTAAGAGGTTTGGATCCAAGGCACTGCTCAGTGGATCTCACCAGCTGAAGTGTGAAAGGCCAGCGTCAGTGCCTTTACATTAACCCTGTTATATTTCCATGAGGATTCCAAAGGATTTGATCCCAAATATATGTAGTGTTCCTTATGTCATGAGACCCAAAATAAGCATGAACTGGTTTTGTCCAAGAATGACCAGGAATGCACACTGAACTCTGAGCATTATTTGAAAACCCTGTCCCTTGCTGTAACCTTGTGGATGAACCTACAGAACACTCACAGGCTCTCAGTGACTGTGGGAAACTCACCGAGTTATCCCATGGAAAAATGGGGTTTATGTGCCAGATAAATCTCTCAGCCTGTTTTTTGACAAAAGGCAGTAGGGTTTGCTAGAAGGACTTTTTAGCAATTGAATCATGGATTTTTAAAGACCAAGTACTTTAGGTGAATTTTTCCCTAGCTATAGCTCTAACTGAATACAAGTCAAGGTGAATTTTCATTTGCTATCCTAATTAAAGAGGAAAATGTAATTTTATGTGATCAAGACTGATCTTCCATCATCTGACAATTCCCAAGTCTTTCTTCAAAATTCATTTAGAAGTATGCTTGATGTGAAATACTAAAACAACAGGAAGCCTGCTGTAAAGAAAAAGGAAAGCCAAGAATGCTGTGAAAAACAACAAGAAAAAATGGTTTCTAAACTCCAATTTCACCACTTGCTTTCACAGCAGAATTGTTGTTTTAAAAATATGCCCTTCTCATATTATTGCAATTATAAATATTGCAATTTAACTTTGGGACTCATTTCTCTTTGTCAAAAGTGTTTTTATTTTGTGCAAACTTTGCCTGCTGGATGAAGAAGAAATTTGCAATGCTTCAAGATTTTTTCCAGGAGCCAGATGATACTTATGTTTTTGGAAATTCAAAACTGTCCAACATAGAATTCCTAGGAAAAAAATCTTTTCATTGATTCTCCTGAGTATTTATTAAGCAACAAATTCCACAGATCATTTTTCCTGATAACAATCAAAATAGAATTTATAATCTTAGTTGATCCAATTAATAAAAGGTCAGGGAAAGAAGAAGTAAAGTACAGCAAAGGAATTACAGGATTTCATGCACTGTTACCAAGGCAGGTAATCCATTAGTATCTGTGTTAATTTACTGTTTAAATAGTTACTGTAGATGTGGAGGGAATAAAACTCAGATGAGCACCCTCAGATGAGTGTTGGAGTAGCCGATGGAAGTGGCATCAAATGCTGGAAGAAAAGACAATGCTTGTTTAGAAAAACCCCCAGTGGAAAACAAAAGATTTTTGACAGTTGGTGAGGAGTTGTGCTCTCAAATACACCCAAAAGAACGTACAGTGGGTTATTTCTTGTATTGCTGTTCCTGTCACCCATTGTCAGACATTTTGTCACACCAGAAGGAGAAAATTGCTAACAATATTATTTCCAAAAATCTGAGAATTAATCACAGTGGTTTTGAATTATAAGCACAATGATTTCCTTTGAATCATTCATCAAAAAGTCTGGGAATTCTATGGCTGTTGTGATTTCTTCAGTTCTTTAATGTTTACAGCAGCAACTCAATGTCCCACTGCATGAGTTGTGTATATCCAAGAGACTTTTCAAATAATCTCCAAGAAAAGGTAAAATTATAAAATTTATCAGAATTTATATGCTTCTGAAAACAAGAGAATTGTTTAAAAATAAAAAGAGAAGAAAAGAAAAAAAATCATAGGTGACTCCTTCTCGTGTTAGGATGGCACATAGATATAGACATAAGAGATTAATGTAACTTGGAACAGCAGACCTGAACCCTGAAATTTTATTTTTGTCATTTTTATAATTTTCAAATCATATAAATCAACATAAGTTTTTAGTGAATAAACCTAAACAATGAAAACATCTATTCTTAACAGAGAAAATGTTTTTGAGAAGGAGCTGATGGAAGGGAGGAGAAACTGAACATAAGCAACTTGATCAAATTGCTGCAAATAGATTCCTACTGTGGTCTAATTTCTACACAGCAGGCATGCAGAAGGGAGGGCCCCTGGCTAAAACCAGAGAGAGTGGTTTCCAAAATAATCTTTACATCTGTTTTTCAAATAGGTCTGACACATCTTCCCTCTTCAGTGCATGGGGACAAACCAGCCAGCACATCAAGGACTCAGCTTGAACAACCTGATTGTTTTCTCCCTCCTTACCTGGCTGAGAACCTCGCTCCACATCTCCTTTGCTCATCGCTTCCACAGCCAAGTCCCCTCCTAAGCACTGATGGAACTCCAGCTGCTACAGGATGACTTCTCCTCCAGAAGGATGTTTGAAGTAGATTGTCTCGTGGCACTAACATTAAACAGCACAGAAAAAATCTCTCTCCTATTCCTTACCCTCGGTGCATGCAAACCTTTTGAGCCACACTGCAATGGTCAGAGTAGCAGCCACAATGTGCAGTCAGCAGTGCCTGGCTGAGAGCAGCTGAGGAACCAGACACCTAAAGAAAAACAGAACATTCAGGTTTAGGTACAGATGGCTGGGATGAGAGCTGCCTTACATATCCTAGTACATTAGAATACCAGTTTACTATGCATAGGCTTGTTACACTTAGATATTAAACTAATGATACTAAGCCTGACTTTTACATTGTTTTGGGTTTTTTTCATTTAGATTTTTTTTCTTAGACACAAAGAACTATATAATTAAAAATGTAGTTCCAGTACAATATTAAATTTTGAATTATTTGTATTAGACAAATATGGTCATACAAAGCCAGGCTAGAAGGCAGATTTGCTGAAATTCAATTGTTTTACATCACACATGATTTATATTGAACTATTTTTCCTGGTTTACTAAATAAAAAACAAAACTATAGAAGTATGGGGCTTTTTCTTGTTTTAAAACCAAAGAAAATCCAGAGTTGTTCCAATTTAAAACATTTTTAAAGAGGTCACTAGAGTGTTGATTTTGATGCACAGAGGAAGAAATCCATTATCAGCTGTTACATGTTTCACATCATTTATTATAAGGCCTCCTTCTGCTAAAATATTTCAAAATGAGGAATACAATCATTTTACTACAAGACTGAGATAAAATACCACAAAAGCAAATCCAGCTAAATTCAGCTTCCTTAGAGGTAGAAGTTCTACTCTTCAGTTCATAATGCTTTGGAGCAAACTCCAGTAAGGAAGCAGAAAAGTTTGATGGTTTTGTATTGATGCCTCTGAACTTCCCTATATCTAAACGATTTCATACAGAAAAATATTTCAACATCAGCTGCTTTACAATGCTGAGTCACTCTGACGTATCTGCTAAATTGGAAATTAGAGGCAACTGACAACAAACTCAAGATTGAATCCAGGGAAAACTATCCAAATGAATGAGAAGAGAGGTAACCCCCTGCACAAAGCTACGTTTGAATGGCAGGTATCCTAGCAACAAATACAGAAAGTTCCTGAATTCACCAGCAGAAGAAAGAAGGAAATTTTCTCCTTTACTATAATGTCCTTGAAATTATTTATTACCTACATTCATGTTAGAGTCTCCCCAGTATTCATCCTAGTGAATTGCTGTGGGCGCCCAATTTATTGCTCCAGAACTTTGTTATCTTTAGTGCTGAGCAAAGACAAAACAAAAGAAGATTTCCTGCCCCAGAAGCTTTAATTACCATGAAGATGAAGTTTCTGCTGGAAGACAGTAGGCCTTAGGAAAATAAATTTATAATCCTTTAAACCCACAGTCACTTTCCTCCTTTAAAGGGCAGTGAGCATTTCTCTCTTCCCCTACCCCCCTTCTCCAGTGCTGTGAAATGCATTCTGAAAACTCATACCTCTGTCCTGAATTTAAGGATTTATAGCTCTGCTACTTCATGTGGAAGAACCAGAGAGCCTGCTTATAAATTAAGAACTTCTTCAATTATCTTATTGCCAGCTGCATGTTAGCAGCATTTAAATTAATGAGAAGAGCATTCATTAGCTTAGGGACATGTCTGGGAATACATAACATGGAGCTCCAGCTTTTGTCACAGTTACTGTACTAAGTAAAGAAAGTCCCACTCCAACCCCCATTTCTACAGACTGTACCATTCACCCTTCTATACACCTTGTGTGGACTAGAGCAATGTATTCCTTTTCTTTTGTGAGTTCTGGTTTGCTCCAAACATTGGTTAGTTTGATTTTAGGTAATTTACTTTTACCAAGTTGTGTATCTCTCTTTATTGGCTAAAGTCTACCCAATTCAGCCTCCAGCAGGGCTTGGATTCTAATTCACAAATGAAGAATGTATTTTATAGAAATACATTCTTCTATTTACATATGGAAGAATGTATTTTATTTGTCTCTATAAACTCCATACAAGGTGCTCTACTTGCTCTACTCCACACAAGGTGTATAGAAGGGTGAATGGTACAGTCTGTAGAAATGGGGGTTGGAGTGGGACTTTCTTTACTTAGTACAGTAACTGTGACAAAAGCTGGAGCTCCATGTTATGTATTCCCAGACATGTCCCTAAGCTAATGAATGCTCTTCTCATTAATTTAAATGAGACTGTAAGAACATGTCTTTAGTACATGTACTGGTAGATCACTGTGGTTGGTTTTAAAGCAGTTTTCTGCAGTACACACTAGATAATACCAAGTCCAAAAGAATAGACTTTTGCATATACGTTTAAAACCATTTTTGAGGCAACAGATTTATTTTTGTTCCTTCAGAGTTAGAACACGTGTTTCAGGGTTAAATGTTAACAAGGGCTGCTTAGAAAGAACAGGAATCCTGTGCAGCATTTTCTGGTGCTTATTCCCTGAAAGATAAACACCAGTGTCTCCTCACATGATACAGTCACTTTGATTAGAAAGAAGTTTAACTATGGTAGTGACACTGAACCTATGAATAATTTATAATTTTTGAGTTTCACTATAGATTCTTTTAGAAAATACCATCATTGTGATAAAAGACAATTCACTAAATGAAATATACAGTGTATATTTCATCAAATCCAGGCTGTTAAACAGGTAGCCCTCACTTATTTCTCAAGGAGGAGAGGAAGGCAATCTGTTTAATGCTCTGCCTGGGGAGTCAGGCAGTCTGGATTCTGTTCCCAGCTCAGACCTACACCATTAGTCAAGTCACATCATTGCTCTGTTCTTCATCCCACATTCTTAAATGAGATAATAACATTTCTCTTATTATTTGGTCGCTTCCAAGTATAAGTTCACCATGACAGAAGCCCATTCTTACTATATATGTCTAACTCCCCTGTGCATTGGATTTTGTTTGGGTTTTCAACATGATTCCTTGTTTTTCTAATGACAATGGAATTCATTTCAGTATTCATTTTTAAGGCTAAAACACACAATAAAATCCCTAAAGCTGCCTAAATATGAAAGAGGTAAACACCCATAAGAAATAGGTAAAGAAAAATAAGAGAATTCAAACTTAGAGGAAAATTATCCCCTCAGCTAAATTATTCACTTGCTGTTGCAACTTGGTAGTCAAAAGCATCAAAGAGAAGGACAGTAAATCAGTGCAATTATGCCCTGGTTCATCAGAACAATGAGAAAACATTTACTTTCAAAATTTAAAATGTTTAAATAAACTTTTTTTCTTTTTCTGCACCTGCTTACCCATTGTTTCTTAGTTTGTTTTGGTTCTTTAATTGTTTTTTCCTATTCTGCAGTGAGTTTTGCTTTTGCTAACAATAGCTCTCATTCAGACCCTTTTTTTTTATCCTTTCATGGTTACACATATTACAAACAAACACAAAGTTGCATTCACTCAAGAACACATTCTCAGAATTGTCTTCATCATCTGGTTTTCTTCAGAGCATGCCTACTTTTGCTTCATGTGAACCCTGGGCTTTCCTGCCTGCCCTGAGAGCCTGTAAAGAACAGAGGACCCCTCAGGACACAAGATGACAATCCTAATTCTGCTTGCTGTTAACGTATCTCCATTCTGGATCCTGTCAGTAGCCTTAAGAAGCATCAGACTGAGCACACAAAACATCCTGGTGTCTTCGTGGGCTAACACTCCCAGTGAGAAATCTCAGGAAATTTAGTGGAAGCTCCAATTAACATATTTCATTAGACCCTTGTTCAGGGGACTAGTGGAGGTGTGTACATCAGCTCCTTTTACAGCTGACACACTGTTCACGACCACAGAGCAGTGCAGAGGCACCTAATCTGTATTCTGGGCCAGATATTCCCATTAAGGCTCAGCCCTGCACAGCTTCAGCACAGAACCACTCACACAGATTGTGCATTCAGCAGGAAAAGGGGTCATATTGGTCCCCCTGTGCTGAGAGAATATTCACTCAGTTTCTCAGACTGCACAAGCACACAGGCAAGAGTTTTACTTTAGATGAGGAAAATCAGGTCAGTCCACTTCACAGCTGGGATTCTGAGGCTGCAGTTGGACTCACTTTAGCATATATTGTCCTGCTTGCTCTGCTGTCCCCCTGCACCAGCAGCTTTCTGACCTGCACCTCTGTGACTGAACCAGGCTTCTGCCTCCCAGGGCACAACCTCTCTGTCTTTGGGGACCACATCTTGGAACAGGGAATATTTGACTTTTGCCCTCTTTTGCCAATGAGACTTCACTGCCACGCATAAAACATCAAACAGAAATGGAGATGAGATCAGCACATAGAACGACAAGATAAAGCCCAGCACAGGAACAAGTGAACTGGCCTGCTAGACACTGGTTTTAAATGTAAGCACAACAAATTTTCTTTGTCCAATAGCAGTCTAGGAGAAGGAGGTTTTTGCACTAAGCACTGTATCCTAACAGGATACTGTGTTTATCCCTTATTACCCTGCTTTTTCCTGGGATTTGCAGTTATATCTTACTGTATACCCTGTGTCCCACACGGTGAAAATTCAATGAGAAAGGAAAAAATGACAAAAGCTAAAATCAGCCACAAATCCAGAAACAATGGTTGCATAAAAATATTGAAATTTGTTTTCTGTAACAATAAAATCCTTAATTCCTCTTCCAAAACCTAGAATAAAAACCAAAACCCACAAAAACCAGAGTACAATAAACACTACAGAAGAAAATTCTAATTCTGGGGAAAAATAATTTGTTCTACCTAATGCAGTGAAGAATTTGAGAGCAGCACATTTTCTATTTAATAGCTGTATCTCAGAATAACTTGGGTGAACTCTAGTAGAGATTCCAAATTTAATGTCATTTTTAGCTACGACTGGTCTGGTCTAGTGTGTCTCCAGAGTGAGGAAACAGAGCATGAAAAGTGGACTTGTTCCTTCCACAGATTCAATTCTGTGTCTACAACTAGAAAGAAGATTTACCTCTCTCCCCAGCTTCTGCATTGCCTTTTCACCTGCCCTACACTTAGATAAAAATAAAGATGAAATAAATGCCAGAATATTTTTAAAAATTTAAAAAACAAAAGATAAACACAAATATACATAAAACTTGATCTGTTCTACTTAGGAAGTTTCAGGCAATGTGCACAGATTGGTTTAATGTGCAGCATCACTCACTTCTGAAAATTAACTTCTCTCTGCAAATACAAATACAGTTGAATACGTAAGTTTGTATCCATCATAAGAAAGTTGACAATATTATTTGAATTTAAATCTAGATTATAAATTCTAATTAATTTGCTCAACCTTCCTACTTAAGGGAAAGGTGTCATTTTCTCTGTAAGTGATATTTCAATGGAAGATGCTGTGTTATTTTTAAGACTGTAGAAAATATAAAATATTTACTTCACTCACCGTAACCTACTGCAATAAGAAATTCTGAATGAAAAATATTTCCCTTTATTTGGGTCATAAGTCAGACTAAACCTGCATCCTCTGGAAGTTGTATTTACTTTGAATAAATTCATTAATTTCAGGAAATTTTTGCTCAAATAGTAGGATTTTCACAACACCAAAAGTAAAGACAAACGTTTCTATATTTTCACATATTTAGTTGGACATGCTTTTTTCCCTAATCTTTAATGTGAAAAATGCATTTAACATTGAAAATATTTAAAACTGAAATTATGCAAGTAGTCAAATGATCTTCTAATAAGCCTAGACAAATTACAATGCTAACATATACCTTAGAACAGTGTAAAGAAAGATTTCCTGAAACAAGAGTTCAAATTCTCCAGAGATCAACAGAATTTCACAGAGGAAATATTTCTTCCCTTGTTTTTGGCACAAGATCTATACCTACTTTGAGCAATCTCAAAAACTATCCTGACAATAATTCATGCTAGAAGTACAAGTGGTAAGGGAAACTATCCTCTTTTTCTGTATGAAGTACAGAAATTATAAAAAGCAGTTTAAGAAGGGCAAATCATATACGGGTGTATGTTGCAGAAAGATAGAGAGCCTGGAGCTGCACGCAGAAGAACTTTCCTGGAGAAATAACTTGAAAAACAAGTTTTGATTAGATTGATTCCTTTGGTATATTTAAAACTTAATACACTTAGAACTCATGCTTGTCCTGAATCAGTTGCAGTTGAGGTTAACATGAATTCCTGATGCAGTAACAAACAGAGGAATACAAAATCCCAGAAAGTGTCTGAAAAATCCTAATTGTGTGCAAGCCAATAAGGGCCGGGCATTGTTAATACCACTGCAAGAGGACTGTGCAACTGAAATTGCAGGAAAGGAATTGGCACAAGAGGAAAATAAATCAAAGGCTAAACAAAACCTTTACACAGAAAAAAAAAAATTAAATTAATCTAGAAGCTCTCAAGGAACTTGGAGAATGTAATGTACTGAATGAGGCAATTCCACAAGGAAACAAATGTGGAAAGAGATAAGGAAAGTGATGAGAATGCAATAGGAAAAGCGTCAATGAGCGACATAACTGATGAAGTAAAACAAGAGAACATGGGCAATAGGATGGGACATATGTCAGCTGTGAGATCATCAGTGAATGCTGCAAATCCTTTTCATATCAAGAAGGAACTTGCCCCAAAAGAAAGGATTTCCACTGCTTCTCATCCAAGTGTTAGTCACATACATTGTATGTATTTGTCAAAATACCTGAGAAATGGTACTCTTCAATTACAGGGCAATTGTAGCACCTTCATGGAAGTCCCTGCATTCTGAATAAGTGATTAGTTATTTAGAATCAGAAATACCATCAGGGAGGAAAAGCTTAGGATCTGGTTTGGGATGAAGAGCTGTTACTGATGTTTTTAAAGCCAGAACAAACTAAATAACTTCACAAACATGACAGTTTCTATGCTATTTAAAAACAGCTCTGTGAACCTTGTGGAAGAACTGTATGGAGCCAAGTCATTCATATTGAAAGCTGATATAGGAAATGCTCACTTTTGCTGCTGTCAATTTGTACATTGACAGAAGTGATAGGTTTCTGTATCCAGCTCCAGAACACCCACAGTTCAGAGTAGCTTCCACTTCAATGCAGTGTTCACCTAATGAAAATTAGGAATCAGAAATTAAATGTTTGTTCTCTAACTTCTGACATTTGGCTTTCATTCTATCACTTCTTCAAGGTGTTTGTATTTTGTGGTAAGTTCTTCTTATGGCAAGAGTCTACTCTGAGAACTTAATTCTAAGGCAGAACTAATGCCAGGATTACTTTAGCCCTTACAAATGTAAGCTAGTTCTAAAAGCAAGTCTCAATCTTTTTACTTTCTCAGAAATATCATCATAATTTTCTTACTTTGAGCTAAAAGGTTAATTTAGAGATGTGAAGACTTACTTCTGCTTGTTTTATTTCCTGAGAGATTAACTCTGATGTCCATATGCATCCCCATAATCCTTTGGAGCAGAGCTCGAGATTAGTCCTGAAGTTTTGTTAATACATATAATTTGGCATACAATAAATACCACGGTGTTTTGGAAGGAGAAAGGCTACTGTTTGGCTTTGTTTAAAAGTCAGAAGTAATTCCAGACAATTGCAATTGTCTTTAAAGCATGCAGAGTGCCTTCTGACAAGAGTTATGAATAGCAGATAAAAAAGACTCTGGAACTGGAAGTCAGAAAAAAAGGCAGAGCAATGAAAAACATATTTAATTTGAAGAACACCAAATTATTTCAAGTCACAGAAACCTTTTTTTTTTTTCCTAAAAATTAGTATTTGATACTTTAAAAGTGTATAAAAATAATACCATTCATTAAAAATGATTGGCTGAATTGAATTTAATAAAATATTGTATTTTTTTTCTTTTAGTATGTGGAACTATGCCTTGACATTGTCTTGACAACATGTGCAAATGATATGTATGTTGAGGCTGTCTGGTTTACAGATGAAAACAACACAGCCCATGGCTCCCTGCTCTGCAAGCACCCCAAGAGCTGAAACTCCATCTCTGTGCACACAGAGATCTCTGTGCTCACAGCTTCCAGCACTAGGAAAGGTGCTGGAGACAAGGGTGTTTGCAGAGAAATATGCCCAGATATCCCCAGTGTGCTCTGATAGCTCCTCACTTGCTAACACTGTATTCCAATAAAAACAACAAAATCTGAAGAACTATCAGATGGAATCTGGCACCCAGTGAGACACACTGGGATAAATTTCACATTTGCTCCAACCTGCATTACCTTGGATACACGTGGCACACACTGATCTGTGACACAGAATTATTGTGCACAGGCCTACAATGGAGAAGAGATGATGGGTAAATTTGAAGGCCTGAGATGGGAAGTCAATTCTTTTAAAAGTATAATTATTCTCTGGTCTCTGATAGGTATAGGAGCTCCCAGTATTAGACAGACATTAAAGCACTGGCCTAAAATTAAGTGTCATAAAAATGCTTTTATTTGAAAGACATACTCTAAGTATGTGTCCTTCAAATAGACTATAGCTTTACCATTAAAAGAAAAAAAAATCAAGCATTTTACTGCACTTTTCATCATTTATGCTAGAGAACGAATACTTATACCAAAGCATGAGATGAAGAAAAAGTTAAAGATGAAAAATCTTAATAAAGATTCTTAGCAAAGGTATGTTTAAAGAAAAAAGGGGTTAAAAGACCTTGAATTCAGAGACTCCTTTAAGAGCCAGAGCAATTTTCACCAATTTAAATGTAAAATTTAATGTACAAAATCAATATGATGGGAAAAGTACTGAAAAAAAGTACATATAAAAAATGAAATAATATTCTCATAGTCTTCCCATACACTTGCATGGGAAGCCGAACTGAAATTTCCAATAAAACTCTCATGTAATATTTGCAAACTGAATCATAAAGACTTAATTGTATTACAATGGGAATAATAAATAAAACCCACATATTATCTAATTTCCTAGTAAGCTTCAATGTTCAATAATGAAATAAAATGCTAAGACAACCAAAGGAATCTGTAAGAACTCGAATTCCAAGATTCCCATTAGCAGTTTGAGGGCCTTTTGCAGTTTATTGTCTGGGCAAGAACTCTTCCTGCTCTAACAGTAGCTGTACTGGGTAAATTACAAACCATGTCTTCCTACTGTCTCTTCCCTCCTCAGAGTCTCACACGCTCAAAATTGGATTTTTTAAGTCACAGTCAAATTATCGTTTGTAAACTTAAGGGCATCAAGAGAGTATCTGATGGCTGCATATTAAGGACTGCATCTTTCCTTTACATGCCATAGATCCCAGAATCACACAAG
This sequence comes from Cisticola juncidis, assembly GCA_013400215.1. Taxonomy (NCBI): domain Eukaryota; kingdom Metazoa; phylum Chordata; class Aves; order Passeriformes; family Cisticolidae; genus Cisticola; species Cisticola juncidis. The sequence continues at coordinate 2,276,741 of VXBR01000802.1, forward strand.
AATCATCCAAGTTTGGAAGAGACCTTCAATATCACCCAGTCCCAACTATCACCCCAACCCAGCCCACAACAGTCACCCCAGAGCCAATCCCCAAGGGCTCCATGCAGATGGCTCCTGAGCCCTTCCAGAGACAGGGACTCCATCACCACCCCCAGCAACTCATTCCAGCTCCTGGCCCCTTGTCCTGGGATGACACTGTGATGTGTGTATCCCCAGTTGTGTGTTCTGTTTCTGCTGGATGCTCAGTTCTGTACCTTTAGCACCGAGTAACCCCTGGAAGTCCCAGCTGTGTTCATTCCCCAATGCAGCCTTGCCCCTGCTGAGTCCCAGCTGGATCCATTAAGGAGGAGTGAGAGAATAGAGGGGATGATCTGGGGAGGAGAGATCAGCATGGAGGAGCAACCTTGAGCAGGATGCCAGACTCATGGAGCAGGATCCTGGAGAGAGAGAATCACTGCTGGGAGAGTAGTTCTGAGAGGGAAGGGGGAGAAAGGAGACACACAGAGTTTGTTTTGAAAGCAGCATTCATTCCTCTGCATTCCTGCTCCTGGACTGTGCTCCTCTGAGGCACAGACAAGCAGTGGTACAGAGACCTGCTTTGCTCTTAGTTTGAGCTAGCTGAGGCAGAGAAATTCTCTGAGCTGTTTTTTTCTTTTTCTCAGGACTGTTTAGACCTGTCCTGGGCTGAAAAACCCAGAGAGACCCCCAGATCTCACACCTGTACCCACTGGGGCCCAGGATGGCATTTTTCCAGCACAGGAGGAACTGATGAGAAACTGAGCAAGCTNTTAAGGAGGAGTGAGAGAAAAGAGGGGATGATCTGGGGAGGAGAGATCAGCATGGAGGAGCAACCTTGAGGAGGATACCAGACTCATGGAGCAGGATCCTGGAGAGAGAGAATCACTGCTGGGAGAGTAGTTCTGAGAGGGAAGGGGGAGAAAGGAGACACACAGAGTTTGTTTTGAAAGCAGCATTCACTCCTCTGCATTCCTGCTCCTGGACTGTGCTCCTCTGAGGCACAGACAAGCAGTGGTACAGAGACCTGCTTTGCTCTTAGTTTGAGCTAGCTGAGGCAGAGAAATTCTCTGAGCTGTTTTTTTCTTTTTCTCAGGACTGTTTAGACCTGTCCTGGGCTGAAAAACCCAGAGAGACCCCCAGATCTCACACCTGTACCCACTGGGGCCCAGGATGGCATTTTTCCAGCACAGGAGGAACTGATGAGAAACTGAGCAAGCTGAGCTACCCACAGCAAGGACTTTCTGAATTTAGGATCCCCCTTCAGAGCAATGACAGGTTTTATTGTTTCATATTATCCATTCTTTACACTTGTGGGCACTTTGTTAAATAAATAGATATTTCCACTTTTCTCTGAGGAAGTTCTTTTCCCAGACTGGTTGTGGGGAGGGGCTGTTTGGGTTTGCTTTCCAGAGGGACCCCATTCAGGACCCCACTCCTCACCCACCGGGTTCAATCACAAATTTTCCCTAAACCAGGACAAATTTCCAGTGAAAATGGTTGTCTAATATCTAATCAGAACCTCTGCTGGCAAACTCTTAGGCCATTTTTGCTGGAACCAACTAATCATAGCATATTGTGACCAGAGCCAAAGCAACTTTGAACAAGGAATTATTAAAA
>VXBR01000802.1:2278387-2427157 GCA_013400215.1 Cisticola juncidis
AAAATATAAAAAAAAAAAAAAAAAAAAAAAAAAAAAAAAAAAAAAAAAAAAGAAAGAGAAGAATTGTACTACCTACAAGAAACTTGGGAACTTATTTTTCTGTAATACACAACATTATATGTTGCCTCGAGTTAAGTTGAACAATTAATTATTTTTTAATTCAAATGGCATTCAAACCCTCTCTACATTTTCTAGGAAAAAAACAAATTTCAAATATTTGGTCAGTTTACCTCATTAAGAATGTATTGCAGTTACTATCAGAGAATTTTTTATTTTCTATACACATGAATTTCTAAGGGTGGTTTCCATCAATAAACAGGTTTCCTAATAATTGTATGATGTCAACCACTTCAGTGATTCTAAGATTAGGACAAGGCTATCAGCAGCTCTGAGTTTTAGGCCATAGGATATTATCTTTTCCAGCAGAAATATATTTAGTTGTGTAGCTGGAAAGAAATATGGCTGTATCTTCTGAATGGGATCTGGTTACAGACAAAATTTGCAATTTCATCTTCACTTTAAAAAAAAAAGTACACTATAATATTTCTTAGGTGTGTCCCACTGGGAAACAGAGCAATAAAATACATTCTTTTCTTGTCCTTAGGTTTACATCTGAAAAAATAAAAATGCTCTTGTATTCATTGTCCCATTGTTTCTCTGCTCTATCACATAAAGGAGATATGTTCCCTCTCCCTTTGAAGTGCTACCACCCATCTCAGTGACAGAGGGATTTGCGCTGTGTATTTAGACAGCATCTAAACAAAAAGCTTGAAAGGCATTGTATGCAGTTTATGCTGTAATACCCACCCTTCATTTATAAGTACAAGATATCTTGTTCTGTTATGAAAGCACATGAATTATTTGAATGATCACTGAAAAGCTCACAATCATAAGATCTTTACCATTAGACTACATTGTTTCTTATCAGTAGTTTTTTTCCTGTCCCATGGGAACACTGTTTAAATTTAAACAACTAGCCATTGAATAACCATGGCAGGGGTTTTTAAGATATGTTACAATTCCTATTCTTCCCAAAGGCATTAAAATTTTGCTGAGATACAGCATACTGGGAAAAAAATCGGATTTATTTTATTAAAGAAAAGGCAAAGTGGGTCAGTAAGATCTGATCTGGTATCAACTGATCCTCAAGGGTACTTAAAAATGTAACACCAGTCTGGCCAAAATTAATGTGTGGGAACTCACTCATTTAACAAATACAAGGAAATTAACTACTTTGCTGTACACTTCCTACAGTTCCCCTTTTCTTTCTCGGCCCCATTTGAGTCTCCACTTTCTGCACCACTGCCTAAAGAAACTTTCCTATCTCTGCACACACATTCTCTTGAAAATCCAATGATGGAAAATTGCAGGCCTCACCTACCAGGTGTTGATGCTGTCAGGATGTGGAAAAAAATTATTGCACAATCTGGTGAAGAAAAGTGGTGGAAATGTTCCTTGGCTAAAGCAAATTCAAATGTTCTATCAAATCTACTTTTGAACAGCATGAAGAATCTTGTGTAACTCACAAAATTCTCACCAAACTCCAATTTTATGAAATAAAAATTCAGGTGAAAGTCCTGAGTATTTGGAATGTTCCTGTTGTCTAAATTACACTCCAGGATTTGTTGTATTTTAGACGAGTTTGTACATACCAATGGGAAGTTTAAAAAGTGGAAAGAAATTTATCAGCATAACTGCATATATACTCTGTCCTGATGCAAAATATGTTAGGGATTATTATGTTTCTTCTTTAATAACCTTTATTACTCTAACTTGAAATACGTTTGGGCTTCCAAAGCACTTTAAGTGCTGAACTTTGATTATCTGAATACCTTCCAAATATAACTCTCAACTGCTGTTGAAGGAGGGAAGAAGGTAGAGGAAATCTCCTCTGACAATTATAACATTAACCAATTAAAAATGTCAAAGAAATAGTAAATTGTGACAGACTTCAAGGTGCTCAGGCATTCACAAAAGAAAAGAAAAAATCTTTATAGAGTTTGAGATGATATGAAATAGCACCAGCTCCCAATTTTATTTACCTGTAATTATTGACACCAGAAGGATGGCTATGCTCATTAGAAAGAAACTAGAGCTGCCTCTCTGGGCTTGGTCCTCCTCTCACTTGGATTTGTGTGAGCAGAAATAAATGTAGTACAGCTCACCTATTCCAGAATCATCAAGTCTCTAAATCATGTGTTCCACCACACCTTGGACTAAAGATTCTATTTCAATGAAAAACAAGACTTCTCTTGGTTAGTAATTACAGAGATATCTCAGGAAAGGGAGTGTTGGGGGGGGAAATCAGTTTTTCCTCCCTTTTCCTTTGATATATTGGAAAATAATGGTATAATTAGAGTGAAATATACATGATTCATTATCAAGGACTCTCCTTTTGTCTCTATTAGTAAAGCAATTTACAGTAATAAATGAGCAACTGTAGACTGCAACATAAAAGAAGGAAACTCAGAGACACTTTAGCAACCTGATATCGTGTAACATATTTTGTAACCTAATTTTATCCTATGTAAATATGTGGCTGAGACCATTCAAGAGGCTTTTGCTTTGAGGTATTAACAAGCCAAACTATTCTCAAACATGAATATAAAGGCACAACCCTGCTGCAAACACAGATCCTGGTTACACCAGTGCATTGCTAAACTCAAAGGCACCGTGCAGTTGTGGTTTTGTGTCTCTGAGCTGTGCCTGTCACCAGGACAGATGTGGTGGCCCCTTTGTGTCACTGCACAGCCCCAGTGGCTGGGCACAGCTGGGGCTCTGTACTGGCTTTGCACAATACACTGCCCGTGTTATTTTGATTTCTTTTCACCTTTCACAGTTTTACGTGGAATACAAGCATAATGACCTCCTCCACCCGAGCCAGGTATTTCCTGGTAATTAATTAATGGCAGTTAAGGGATTTTAGATTTTCTGTTGGCACTCAACTTAATGAATTATCCACCAACAGGAAATACCCTCCCTGCTTGTCCCATCTGCCAAATCACTAATTAAGCATCTAATGCTGAAAAGCAAACAGCATTTTTATGTTGTTAGTTTCATGTGTTTCAATTAAATTAATCAATTAAATCTTGTAGTGCTTAAAATCTGAACAATAGACAATTTGCATTGTGTAGTAGTGACCAATTTTGTTGGTGGAAACAGACTATAAAATAACATAAAGGAAAATATAAATGAAGTAATAAAAGAGAAAGGCAGCTCTGCCTACAATGCCTGTCTTTATTAAATTAACTATTCATTATGGGGGTGTATAATATACCTATAAATATTACTTATTTCCAGCTTCTCACAATCATTTTGCAGCTGAATAAAAATGCTAAAAAGCCCAAAATTTAACTGAAAATATTAATGTTTGATTTTTATTTGCTGAATATGAAGAAAAATGTAAAGAAAATGAGAAAGAAGAAAGGAGGGAAGAAAGGAGAGGAAGAATGTGGGGACAGTGTTGAAATGTGTCTCATTTTGAGGAACTAAATTCACAAAACTATTTTAAAAAATGAAAGCAAAGTATTTCTGTTCACCTTGCACATTAAAATTCAGAGATCAAATGTCACAGCCAGGATATTTGGGACTTCAGGTCAGTGCCTCTCAGCACATGAATCAGAACAAATATTTCAACAAAACAATCCTCTTGAGCTGTTGGGTGTCCAACAGGAGATTATTATACTCTACAGTACACACTAAAAGAAGCAATCCCTCCTGCTGAAGTTATTCTATTTAAGATAAAATTCAAATACATTAATTACACTAAAGGATGAAAACATGAGCAATATTGCAGACACCAAATCTCAGGCACCCCAGCCATCCCATCTACCTCTTGTGTACCATGTTGAAGACGGAAGGAAGTGTCCCTGACTGCTTGGTTTTGAGCAGCTTCTTCATTTCTGTTCCACCTGGCTGAACTGGGCACCAAAAAAGATAGAAACTTGAACAAAATATTAATATTTTATGGGAAATAAGTTTGCTTCTTTTTGTTAGATATTAAAATAAATGGTTTTCATACAAACAAAATCTGTTTATGTAGGAGTAAGTCATATTTCTACAGCCCACTCACTTAAAGGAAATTACTCTCAGGTCTCACTGTTGTAAATGTCCAACCCACTTTACTTAAGCTCTGTGTTTATGTCTTCTGCAGAGCTCAAACCTAGACTTAATTCTGATTGCCCAAGAGATGTGCTCAGCCATGCTGGGGACTGGGTCAGAAAATACTCAAAACTTCTCTTGCTTTTCTTATGACCTCTCAGTCTCTTTCACAAATTTGTGACTTGAAAATGTTTAGCATGACGAGCATTAGTGCCAATTATTACTTGACATCAGCAGTAGCAGCCAGAGCAAGAACAATGGGAGCAGTTTCCGGGAATGATGAGGAAGCCTTTGTTTAGATTATCCCTTGGTGCAGCCACTGCCATTGTGCATCATCTGAAGCAGTAGGTAATTACTCATTTTTAGCCTCTGTTTCTACAATGTCATTGCAACAAATGAAGCTTTCATAGCCTTAAAACAGACACCACCTCTTGCTTCAACATAAATTTGGCTTACGCCAGCTCAAGTGTTTGTTATAAGGTGTTTGATGTAATTCTTTCCCAGTTTTGCAAAAATGGAGAAGAGTTAGATTTATCAAACATTACTCACTTCCCTTAGTTATCCAACATTTCAAAAAGTAAGATCTCCTGGTACAAAAATTACACTTTTTTATTAGATTGCCTTAATTAATTTTAAGAAATACTTTCTAAGCACAAATCACCTGTTCTTTACATGCTTAGTTAGTAGGAGCTTGCAACAGTGCCTAGGCAGTCAAAGATCTTGAACTGAAGGCATTTAATGAACCAAAGTTTTTGCTATTTTTCGTAAGCTTAATAGGTTTCTCAAGTTGCAATGGAAAAAATGAAAGGTTGACAACATACAATTCCATTTCTTTTAAATAATTTTCTTTTCATCTTTACAGAGATTCTCAAAAGCTGTTCACAAGACACTTTTTACATTTCAGCTGAAATAAAGACAAATTTCCTTTTGACTTTAGTAGTAGTACATTTTTATTAACCCTAAATTCTCTTCAATATTCTGCGTGTAATTTTATATTTGTGCCTTAGCTACAGGTCAAGCAATGTTTTGCAGCTGCAGTAACAAAACCTCTGAGTCAGTGGAATTGAATCTTTTGGGGCCAGCAGGTACTTAACACATGTACTGGAATGAGAGCCAATATTATGTTAAGAAACAAAGTTGATATATAGAATATACTAATATTTAACAATTTTGCACTATAAAGGCTAATAGGCAGAAATGTAAGGTTGAACTGCAATTACTTATCCTGTTAAAATGAAATCCCATTTTCATTCTGGAGTAACAGAACCACAGAAAATGCCTCTCTCAGAACTTCTTTTAGTGTCAAAAGTCTGCATCCACCTCCTTTTTTTTAAGAAAAAGAACTGTGTCCTTCTACACAACAAGTTTCATCTTTAAAACGACCACATGAAAGTAAAGCTACAATTAACAGAAGTCAAGTTTTAAATTATACTAGAACTCTACATGCTTCTCAAAGAAAGTTCTTAATTTCAAATTTATTGAAATTCATGTTTGGGAAATTTTCTTACACACTCGTAGCAGCAAGGTTTTATTCAAGGCATTTTTACTATTAGGGACTCTACAACTCACGTTATTATGATTCAAAGTATTGTCATTATGATGAGAAAGTGGAGCCACACACAGAGTAAAACAAATGTCTGCATCACTATTTCACATGACCACTGTCCTTCTACTTCAATCCCAAGAGCACTCTGATTTAGAGCAGCAGCCAATGGCTCCAAAAAACTGAAACTGCAGGAAAAGGGGATGAAACATCTTGGCCACTTTCCTTCTGAAGATTAGCGAGGCAATCAAGAGAATAGAGGGAAATGAGACACCATTAGTGAGGTACAAACAAATGCAACTTGTCTCTGAGGCATGGATACCAAAAAAGAGGAAATTTAGCTCCCGAAACCCCCCATTTACATCAAGGGTGCATCTGCCTCTGCATCTAGTACAGGATTTTATAATAAAATACATCAATTGCAGAACTGACAGATTTGAATTCCTATGTTAAACCAACTTCTGTCCAAGTGTAGGCGTGTTGATGACTCCAGATTTTGTTTTTCCTTTCCCAGGTTTAGAGAGCTGTCAGGACCTAGTGCATGCAAGCAGCACATACCAAAGGTATCCCACACTAGGTGCCAACATTAAATACCCACAGACAAGGCTTTGACGAGGCTTGCACTGCCTGTGCCCTGCACACTCCAAGCTCAGCCTCAAGCCCTTGCAGGGAGCATCAAGTGCAGGTTGCCAGGACTGTGTTTGGATGATTGTGCATCCCCTGCACCCAGGGGCTCTGAGAGGGCTCCCATGGAAGCAGCATGCCCTGGATGCTGAGGGGCTCGGAGCCACACAGATAAGGTTACACAACTCCTGGCCAGGAGTGCCTCACATCTGGCCTGCTGAGCACATGGGGTGGGGCAGATCTATAACAATTTCTTCTTGTACTCTCACACAGGTAGGCTGTTTCATGTTTTCTCAAAACACTGCATGTAACTTCCATATCTCTTCAGGCTCTGAACCTGATAGGAATAGGATTTTAGGCAGGGAGGAGGTAGTTTTAATGAGCAATAATCCACTTTGTCACCAATAAGAGATCACTTATTGTGATCTCACAACACTTGTTCAACTACTTGAGTATCCACTGAAAGTTTGCAAAGGAAACCTGTGAATCAAATATGAAACAAACCCAACAGTCAAAATGAAATAGCTATTCAAAGGCATGTAAATGTGGTAAAGCTCATCAAAATTAATACCTGTATATTTTCAATTCAGTTAATTGCCCATAGCATAAGTTCAACATATGGTCTATTGTGTCTGCAATAAACAGGTGTCAGTTCTAAGCCACTACATTTACATGATTTTTGGATGGGCAGAAACACACAAAGTCAATATAGAAATAAGCAGCAAAGCAGTGAGACCAAAGATCTGTGAAATAAAGACAGATATTTCCACAATATTAGTTGATTATTCACTTTTTTTATAAACATATATCAAATATAAGACATTTGTAAACAAGAATCATTCAACACCAGAATTCATGAAGGTGCTAGTGGGCTGCAAAATCAGCCTACAGCACTGAGCCAAATAATACATGATAAAATAGTAAAAACCCCACAAGTGTACACATACACACAAACTTCTCAGCTGAAAAATATCCTCATGTTTCCAGCCTTTCCAGAAGGTAACTTAAAAACACAGTCCCAGATCTTTTGGACTGGCCTGCAGGACTTCAAGGTCAGAGAAACAAGCTGCAATTGGAAAGGGTGTAATGAGGTAAGGTCATGAAAAATGAATAGGAGCATGACCCAGCACCACAGAGCAGTGAGGTACAAAAACAAACGGGGTGGGAAGGCGCCAGCCAGCATGCTTTCCTATCTAATCAGCTGTGGCTCTGATAAAGGAGGAAGTAAGTTAAGGGAGGGAGTCTTCAGCACTTAAAACAAACCCCAAGATTCCATTTCTGCACTGGCAATGTAGTGTCTTTAGGATGCAGGCCAAAAGCATAACTAAAAGGAAGCTTAGCAATCACAAATTGTCAGCTACATATTTGTTCATGGATAATAATGACCTGTTTGAACCAGGACAGCAGATATGGCTTTTCCCAAGTTGCTCATCACTGCCAGCACAGTGCTGCAGTCTCTGAAGCCTCACAAAACAACGTAACACCCATCTCCATCTCTACCCCAGCAGGGCTGTGCAGGTGCATCAGAGCACTCACTCCTGGGCTGTTCACGCTCCAGTTCTCCCTAAACATCCAAGGACATTTCAAGCACTCTGTTCTCATTTGTCACTTTTCGTAACATTCACTGGGTCACTCTGTTCTAAGAGAAACCTGGCTGAATCTGAGTTGGGAAGAGGTAATGTTTTTTCAGATTTCTCCAAACGCTGTGAAGAGACCTCAGATTTAACTAAGAGGTGATGAAGCCAGCTTACTGCAGCTGTGCAGGTTAACTGAGACCTGCCATGCACCCTGCATGAGGATGCACAGGCAACAGAGGCCTACAAGACCCAGACGTACATCTGCTATTCTCTGGGGGCTAGCATTTAAGGCAAAATGATCAGTAACATATTCCCGTGGCTCACTACTTGTAGTTTTACTTTTGAAGCAAGAAGAAGTGAGTTCCAACAGAAAAAAATCCCATCAAATCTTGAACTGTAGAGACAAGTGAATGGAGAAATCATTGCTTATTTCATAAGCTATTTCATTGTTCCTTGCTGTTCCTAATTTCTGTTTCATTTTGCTATTATTTTTTCCCTTGTCAGGTACCAGATGTCTTGTCTTGCTACACTTATCTCTTATTTTAGCATCTTTACCCTCCTGTGTTCCAGACAATCCCTGATGTTATTACTTGCATACTGAAACCCAGGATAGTTACTGTTGCCTTCACTGGGCTGTCAGCAGTAAACATATATGATATTCAAATTACGGCAAAGGTCTTTAAGATCATTTTTGATCTCGACAATTTTGTCACTAAAGGTACAATCTACATAAGCCTGGCTATATGTGACTGAAGTGTTTCTAGACTGCTACTAACAAAAAGGGAGTCATGAATGACAGAAAAAATGTGTGTATTTCACAGACCAGATCCTTCTTGCTTGTGAACATTCTTGCTTTTTCTATATAAGGCTTGCTTTAAGATTCATTATCTCTTTTAATATTGCTTATAAATCTTAAAATGTATGAGTTAATTGTATGTGCTGGTTTTGGGTGTCAGTTTCTGAATCAGCTGTGGGTTTTGGGAGAGGCTGATTTCTGTTGTCAGGAAGCAAGTTGTTTGGTGTCTTGTATGGAATGGCACAGTTTTCTATTGCTGTACAAATTAAACAGAGCAGTGAAAAAGAACAGTCCCTCTGTGTCCTCAGCCTTCTCTTCCTGCCATTTTAAAGACACCCCTTTGCAAGGATGCTGTGCCTATGACCTGGCTGGTTTTGGAGAGGAACAACAGCCAATTGCTTTCCACCCCTCACAGTGATGTTCTCCTGCCGAATTGTCTGCATCCAAAAACTGAGGTAATTTTACCTGAAGTGTTGCAGTTTGCTCTGCATCTTATCCAAGGAGACAGAAGTATTATCTGGAGTAGGCAGCAGGAGCTTTCTCACTGCATGGCCCTCCAGGATCTCTGCCTCAAGAAACCAAAGGTGAGCAGCTAAGGGAGAAGGGAACTTGCAAACAAACACAGAACTTCTGTCCAAATGTCCTTATGCCTGATAGGATTCTCCGGGCAGGCTCCACATTTTTTTGAGAATTTGTTGGTAAGAATATTTCAGTGCTCTGCTGCAGTGATTCTGAGCAGCACTCCAGAGCAGAACCGCAACATATTTGAAACAATTGCTTTGGCTTTGATTCAGTAATTACTTTAATGAGAAAAGTGAGCTGTTTATATTAAGATATCTTGCTTACACAAGACAAGCTGCTTCACCACAGCCAGAACTCATTAGTCATTATTAAAGCTACAGAAAATTACAGGCTCCAGCTTCCCAGGATTAGGTATTTTTTAAAGGCTTTAAAGCAAAGTAGTTCGTTCATTTCCATGCAGAGCAAACAAGATGTACATGACCATTGATTTGAAAAACACTAATGTATTTGTCTCTTCACCTCTAAAAGAAAGTGACTGAAAAAAGCTATTTGAGTATTTCAAAGTTAATGAGAAAGGTGGTTCAACTGAATATTCCACTAAATTCTAGATGATGCTCACATCCCAGTAATTGTCTTCTGTTGTAGCCTGGATAAAAAACATTCTGAGATGTGTTCTGTGGTTTGCTTAGTTCCATGTGATCCATTATTATCATTTTATACTGAAGAGTAAAACATCTTTTGGAAAACAATCAACCTGACAGTATTCCACACCTCAAAATTATTTAAAACATACTAGAAAAACAACAAAACTAAATTCCAGACAAGAAATAAACCTTCAAAAGTTTATAAAAACACTGGGAGAAGAGCTAAATAAATTATTTTATTTCTTAGTTATTTCTAAGTCTCAGTATGAATTTTAAGGAGACTTGTTGTAAATGTTTACTTAAAGTGTAAAGGCAATATTCATAAATTATTAGGCTGCATGTGAGGCTGCTCAGCCTGGCATTTCTTTTTCAGCAAATGAGCCTCTCCTTTCACAGAGAGGCTTATGAACTGGGAATTATCTTGGGAAAGGCTTGCTCATATGCTTTTGTTTGTTGCTACAGTTATTTTATTTACTTTTCTTTGCCTACCCAGCCAAGTAAATAACTGTCTTTATGTTCTCTGGATCGTTTCATGACTTGAAAATCTCAAAATATTTCGACAGCAGCAATATTTTTTTCTTTCTTCTTATTATAAGGAAAGGAGGAGCCCTAATATCCCTTAGGAACAAAAGAGAAATTTCATAAACTGGAAGAGGAAATTTCAGACTGTCATGACATGTCTATATAAAGGATGTTTTGAACCAGACAAAAGTCTCTACTGTTCATATTCTGATGTCCTTATTATTTCAAACTAGGATGGAAAACTCACAAGAAATAACATCTTCTTTCTCTGAAGGGAGATTCCTGGAAAGTAAAAATCAGGCAGTGAAGAATGACAGCTATAATTTCCAAACTTCAAACACATGGCATAGATCAGCTGAGGTGTGGGAAAGCCAAGCTCTCCACTCTGGGCAAGGACAGGGCCAGGCAGCAAAATAAAAATCAGTCACAAACCAGGAAACAAAGTTGCTTTCTGCCTCTTGCTGGATCACAGGATGGGATTAATTGTCATCAGAAAATGTGGGACTGTGAGGCACTTCCTCACCTTTAAGAAAGGGTCAAATCAGCTGCCCAAAGAGGGAAGTAAAAGGGTTGTTTTCAATTGCTGGCTTCTAGCACATGTGAAAAAGAAGCCAGCCCAAAAGAACAGAGTATGTTGGATTACTGGAGCACTGATGCTGGAGAAGCCTTTTCACTCTGTCCCCTATTCACTAGAGCACCTCTTCCACAGTTCCTGCTTCCCCAGAAACTGCAGGGAGACACTGTAAAGCCTTCTGGCAAAAATCACTACAAGCTTGTTATTTTTGACCACATTCATTCATATTTACCAATCAACTATTATTTAAATAATGGCTTGCCCCAAACAAACTGGTGTGATTCTACATTCTGCTTCTGAATACCTTCCTTGATGAACTCCTGGTTTAAAACTTTCACCACTACAAGAACTGATATATTTATTCCAAATGGCAGAAATAATGGCAGCTCTTGGGATTATAATCTTCAAAAAACTGTGCTCAGTAACTGAAGTTTTAATGCTTGCAACCAATGCGTAACTATGCCAGCATTTCCAATGAGATGCCATTTATGTAATTTTTTGGAAAAGAAACAGAAACTCCTGTCACTTGATTTACTGCTTTCTTTGATAACCCCTTGTCTATGCAATTAATCAGTCATGAAATACAACCACAAGCTACAAAAAATGTGATGCAGACACTTCTCCAAGCATATAAGTCACTTTTCTAACAGTAAAGTTGTTGTTTGGTATGAGATTTTGGGGTTTTCTGAATTAAGATAAAGAAAAAATAGGCCTGACCTGCCAGCCAAGAGGCCATGAAACCCTTGATTAAACAAGCAAAGCTGCAGCTGGTCAATTTGCTCTTCATATATTTCAAAACAAATTAGTCAAAATTTATTAAATAACAATTGTTTTGTGAGTCTTTTCTACATTATTTTTTCCACATGTGCCTTAGCTGTGGTTCCAAAAGGAGGCTTTTTTCTCAGTAAGAGCACATCTGCTCCAGGAGCCTATTTCTCAAGCAAAATAACAGCCCACTATAAGCAGTATCAAAATTAATTACTATGTAAATTATTCTGTTTTGACAAATATGATTTAATGAGGGGAATAAGTAGTTCTCGAGAACTAATTGCTTCTTTGTAAACAGACACAACTTTCATTCAAACCAAACATAAAAAGAAGTATTAAATCTGAATACCTAATTTTGATTTCTCATCTAACGTTTGTGCTTGTAATTTAGCTGTTTTCCATCTGATTTATATCCTTCAGGGATAAGAGTTAGGCACAGAGAAGCCCTCCCAAATTAAAATGATGTCTAGATGAATTTTCAAAGCTTTTTTAAAAGCTCCAATAGTTGTTTTACACACTTGGATCACTAAATATTAAAAGTGTGCATTGGTAATTACTAGCACATCAGAATGGGGATATTTTAGAAATTCAGAGGTTTGCTTACATACAATAAATTAAAGTGAAATGTTTATGGGTGAAGGTTTTAAATCCACTTCCTCCACTACAAGATTTTTTAAATTAAATATTAAATTATTCTAATATCTTAAAATATTTTAATTTTCATATTTAATTTTTTAAAATATATAAAAAAGGAGACTTTTACTTTTTCCTTCTCTTTTCATCTGTATAATAATCACAAATTTAATCAGAGTTGGATTCTAAACAGGTATATTCCATGTAAAGTAAAATCAAAATACATGTCCAAAGCTTTCCTAAATATACAGAGACCCAAAAATAAAGTTTCAGGTCAGAACAGCAAATACCTTTTCCCAAATATGCAGGATTTTATATTACTGATCAATCTGGAGACAGAGTCAATTATTCCACTGGGACCCTTCCTGGGGCATTACACCCAGTGTGGTGATCTGTTATTATAAAACTGCAATGCCAAGGGTGAGACCCTGGTTGAATATTCTTGAACCATCCTAACAGAGAGGCCACTGAGGCCTCACAGTCCTGAGGGTCTGAATTGTCCCTTCTGCCCACAAGTTCTTTAAATACACTCTTTCTCATATGTAATTATATTCTGCAGGCTGACATTCAACACAACCATGTCATGAGCCTTATTGGTTATTACCACTATGGGATTTCCCTCAGAGAAAGATGAGGCCAATTACTCATATATGAGATTTCTGGAATTTCTCCTCTACCAGGATGACACAAACGGCTGGAAAATCCTAGCTTGACCTTACAGCCTTAGCAACACGTTTGTAACCACAAAATACAACAGGTATTTTTCATTGTTTCACATACCTCCCTTAAAACTAATAGTCGCACAGCTATTACCTGCAGCTAGAAGGCACTTGAATTTTATCTCCCAATTTGCTGTGACTAATTTATTTTGCAGGTGTCTATTTCAAAATCATTTACCTTGAAAAAAACCAAACCAACCAAACAACAAACCTTCTCAACCACTGGTTTGTACATTTGCAAATGTGGGGTTTGCAAACCTGATCTCATAGTGGCATAATTATAATATTGGTTTCATGACTCATTCAGTGATTACGTGCTAAATGCTAACTGGCCACTCCTTGTCACTCACTATTTGCCAACACAGTGTTTATCTAAACCAGAGTGTGCTGAGCAAAAAGCACATGCTGTTAAAAATGCACTTAAATTAAATCATGACATTGCTCTTTTTATTTATTTATTTTTAATATCCCTGTGTAATTTTTTGCATGCATAACACAAACACTGAAGTTGTGCATCCCTTCCATTGTAAAATCAAAACAGGATTTAGTTTCATTTCAATTCCTTTCCATTGCATTTACAGCCAGACCAAGGAGCCAACCATAAAAAAGACTCAGTGCCTTCAGATCTGCACTGACTTTGGAACAATAATATTTTCCTAAGCCCATCTCTCAAGTGTGTTATCACAAGACTGACAACAACAAGTGAGTTGCTCCCTAGAACTGACACAAAGCTCTACACACTTCCCATATTTCTGCTGGAGAAGAGGAGAATGAGAGGAGGGCAAGTAGGAGAGTGCTGGGGCCTTTATCAAATCACAGCCCCCTCTCCGTGCCACAATTTGCCTGCTGTGTGTGGGGAATTGGCTTTTCTCCACTGCTACCTGTTCTCCCTCAGGCTGTGCCAGGTGAACTCAAATGCACAGCAACAGCTCAGTGCTGTGCTTTCACCAACATGGAGATTGCTCACCCTTTTCCTGAACAGAGCCACACGAAGCTGTCCCAGGCCAAGCCCTCCCCTGGGACCCTCCATCCCTCCTTCTGTGCGGGGCCACACACGCGAGCCCTGCAGCATTCGCACATTAGGGACTTCCAATGTCCCGGCATATCAGGCTGAAAGTGTTAAAGCTTAACAACACCACTTCTCGTGTTTATGGTACAACTCTCAAATCTCAAGATACTTGGAAAGTTCAGATAATGACCAAGTACAAATAAACAGCAAACTTGGGTGCTTTGGGGAAATGAAATTCAACTTCCTGTAATTAATAAAGCAAGGCCAAGCTGGAGTGGGAAAAAAAAAAACACATCAGAAATATTGTTCAAACAATCTTAAATACTTAACTTACCATTGATGTAAGTGGTACAAATAGCTGTTTGTAAAACCATTTAACTTAAGCCAATCTACTGGTTGCATATAGATGCCATACACAGTTTGATCTACACCATACTGTTAGCTGCAAAACTAACAGAGCTTTACCAGAAATATATGCTGAGAAGTACAGAATCCATATTATTTGTCAAGAGGTTCCCACATGATAGAGAAGCTTTCAGTATTTCATTCAAGTTTAGTTCCCTCTTTTCAGCCACCTGAACACTGGAACAGGTTGGTCAGAGAGTTTGTAGTCTCCGTCCTTGGACACAGTCAGAGTGGAGCTGGCCCTGCACAATCTGCTCTAGTTGATGCTGCTCTGAGCAATGCCTTTCCCTAGTCTTAAAAAACTGAGAGACAGACACGACTAAGGGATAAGGATTTTTATCTCAGTATTCAATAAGGATCCTTATTGTTGCACCACTTTGCCAAGATGGAATGTGCCACAATGCACACACACAACAGATCACATACACAATTGACAGACCTTACAAATTAGCATATCTAACAAGGGTGCCCCAATGGGAGGTCTGGATCAATGGTGTGATATTCCCCCATCCAAGGAATTCCCCCCTGGATGGGCCACATCTCTAGTGTACAAGATATGTCCTAGAGACAACCCTGGTTTTCCAAGATAGGATAGGGTGTTACGGCCTCCTACTACAAGGCTGTTGTCAAGATTTCCGCACATCTTCATTGAAGACAAGAAGCTGGGTAGTTGTAGAAGCCCTTTATTGCCTGTCTAAATCAGCCCCATGAAAGCAGAGTTATTACAATTTGTGCCACTGTGCAGAAAGCCTTCTAGCATAATGTCCTGTTTTGCATCCCAACATGAGGCATTTAGGACGTTTGGTCTCCTGGCCAGACAGAATACCAGGATTATGCTAAATTATCGGACTTAAGGAATTACAGGTATGTGTGCTAAGAATACTGAGGATACACAAAAGTTATATAAAAGGTATATAAAAGAAAAGGCAAAAAATCATCTTTGCATCATGGGTGGGGACACCTAACTAAGTTATCTCAACAGGTCCCTTGCAACCTCAACCACTCTGTAATTCTAAAGCAAGGGCTCTCAGATATCAAATCCAGAACAGTGTCGACTTCTATGTTTCACTGAGTCCTGAAGATGCTAATAACCTCTTTTTTTCTTCTTTTTTCCCATTTCTCTTTGGTTGTTTTCAAACTAGAACTTCTAGACACAAGTACAAATGCTGAAAACTTGACCAGAGAGAGAATCAGGCATCAGCAGAGGTTGTGAGAAATTGAGGCACATAACTTTCTCACACTGGCCTGAGAAACTATGAGGAGGAATCAAAAACAACCCTTAGAAGGTGAAAAATTGTTAAGGTGGACAACCATTAAGGTAGAAAACCCTTAGCAGGTGGTGTTTTTTCTCACTTGTTATTTACTTAGAAAAAAAAACAGCCAAAGGGTGTTGTTTGGAGTGTCCAACAGTGCTTCTTTCTCGGAAATGTCTATGAAAAAATATAAAAAATTAAAGACTATTCTCTTTGCCGTCTGAGAATGGAGAGTCCATGTCATTGTATTTCTGCTGTCCTTACTTCTACAATGACACACAAGTATAACAACCCTAGTAAGACCAACCTTTATATTTGAGATGCCTACTACAATGAGAGCTTCAGTTTCATTTATGACCTTAAATTGATCCTCACTTGCATTACAGTATATTTGAAAATATATTTTTCTAAAAAGTTCCATGTTGGAAAAGACCCTCCCAAACTAAACAAAAAACATGAGGGAAATGGTTCCTCTTACATTTCCATTTTTAGCACTAAGCTTGACATGACCTTGAATTTCCCATGTTATAATCAAACATAAATAAGCATATTTACTGATGAGATTTTACTTATTACTGGGGAGGACAACTCATGTACCTTTGTAGTCTGATTTTACTCTTATAATTTTCTAGATGTGCTTTAAAAAAAAAATCTTCAAAACTGATGTATTACACACACACAAATACCCCACACTTTAGAGTATTCTCTCTATGGATATATTCATATATATTCAGTTGTCTCTATGCATATATTCAGCCTCGGTTCTATCTAGGATATTGAGAATAATTTTTGTAAAAAATACATTCTAGATGGAATATTAACCTAAAGAAGACCCATGATATGACAGTGCTCTAGGTGGATTGATTGTCACACTGACAGAAATATTTCAGAGCATATATAACCTCTGATTTTATTTTTTTCTTTGGTACATGTCAGGCAGACAACGAAACAAGCAGTCTTCTCAATAACAAGATTTTCCAATGCTGAAGGAGCAAGGATAATTATGGCTTAAGAGTATTATTCAAGAAAATTAAATCAAAAGAAACACTTCCATGTGATACAGTATGCACAGCAAAATGTTTTCTGTAGATACTTGTAAAGTTCTGGTGCTGTTCAATGAATATTTTTAATTTCCCCATAAACTGATAGCTGAGCTGAAGAGTAAGATATAAGTTCCTTATGGTTCAGTTCAGCTGTAAGAGTTTCTTAGCTTTTTATGTAAATAACCAATACAAGATAAGGACTTAAAGGTTCAAATATGTAAAGAACCCCCCTGATTCTTCTCCGTTGTGAATATCACCCAAGTATGACTCAGCTTTATAAGTCATTAACTTTTGATCTAATTTTAAAATGTTCTTCAGAAGTCCATGGAAAGCTCTATTGTCCATCCCTGTTCACCAATAAGCAAAGGTCATTGTACCCAAGGGCAGCCAGTCATCCAAGCAAGGGCAGCAAGTCAAAAGCAATGCCAAGTAGTTACAGCAGTAAGAAGCATTTAGTGATTCTCTTAAAATACTTTTAAACTCAAGGGTCTTGAGTGGAAGAGGCTCTTGGATCAGCAATTCAGAACTCAGTTTAGTAGCTGATAGCCTGCTTTTATTTATATAACATAACACTTCTGACACACTAATAGCAAACAACCTACAGCTTTCTGCCTCTGGCTTGGTGTGTTCAGCTTTAGATAGCTGAAGGATTCAAGCTGGGTTCTTTGTAAGAGTGGCTAATTTTGGTTCTTAGGAAGAGTGGCTGATTTTGGAAAATAAGAGGTAACTGTGTAAGTAACTTAAAAGGCTCAAAGCAGAAAACCAATACATACAACTAGGCATAAATCATTACCACTCTGTCTAAGACAGTACTTTTTGAAGTTACTTTTTCAGACATTCTTATTGCCCAGTAACTCAGTAATCCATGGTGTGCTATCAAATTAGCACAACCCAAATTATAGACCCACTGGTCTTACAGTCTATCACAAAGCAAACGAGATAGGTAATAAAAATATTCCATTCATGGAGGCTGTCCCTATGCAGGAAACTTATTCATCTACATTCAGAACAAAACACTTCTGATACTATCAAAAACAGGATGCTGGGAGAATAGAATGTAATGTTTTGGACATGTGTCTAGGGATATTCACTTTCATTTGAACAACTTCCATGGAAGCAGAAAACAGAAAGTTTGAGATTGTTTATAGAATACCTGTGTTTGAGGCTCAAGTTTTGACACAGGTTGGAAGAGTTATGCCACAGCATCAACAAATCAGCCATGCCTCACCTAACCAAGGCTGCTTACAACTCATAGCTGCTCCCTTATCAGGCACCAGAGTGAAGGCAGGCCATCCCCCCACCACGAGCAGTCACCATCAGATGTATTGATATAATTCAGAGGACTCAGCTCCATGAGTCACATCAGTGAGCAGAGCATCACCTGCATCTGAGGATCTTACTGCAGTTCAAGGTCAGAAGTTATTCAAAGATCACTTCTGGAATTAACCACGAGAGAGTTCAGCACCAGCATAAGTGACAATGACTTCATACACAACAAATAAATAATAAAACATGATTTACAAAATGTAGAGATTAAACCATTCAGTTATACTTGGAAAACATCTGGACACTAGATTTGTTAAGCCTGCATAATTAAAAGATGCAGAGAAATCTGATCAAAAGGACTGGTTCTCTCCCACACCTCATCTTGGTCCAACTGACCATTTTTAATTGCTCATTTCACCTTGAAATTTAGATGGTTTATATTCCTCAAGGTGTATTTGCATTCTTTAGATCTGTTCCACAGACATTGGATAAATTGCACAATTCATTCCTTCCTTGATTGTCCACATTCTCTAATATACTAGAAAAAGGGAAAGCCTTAAGTGCATTTGAAAACAGATATATCTAGAAATCAGCAAAAAGTCTTCCTCTCTTAAGCAACACAAGGCTAGCAAAGTGAAGCCTCAACTATCTGTTAATTGCTATTTCACAGTTTTTGTTAGGTTTCAACAGTTGGTATCAAACCCAGAGGAGCCCACCCCAGCTGGCTGTGTATTTCCCTGTAACTCCTTCCCTTCAAATATCCTCATTTGCCTTATTATACTCATTTTGGGTAAAGGTATCAAGAAGATGCACTCAGTGCGCTCCAGGCTCTATTGGGGGAGTGTGATTTGTAAGATGTTATTGTCAGAGCGCCTGCAGGACTAGCTTGCCTTTTCCCCACTCTCCTTAACTTTTGCCTCCTACCCCTCTGCTGTTCCTGGCATCAGCCAACATTTCCCTGAGCAAAGCCTCAGGCACTCTCTGGCAGAACTTCTTGGGCAAAGGTCTGAGCTTAATCTGTTGCAACAGGCTGAAAATTCTGTAGTAACTTTATTTCAATATTTTCCCACATTTCACAGTTAATATGTTATCCTAATAGAAATATAGCAGACATTCCAGAAACCAATGAAAAAACAAGAAAGGCACCTGTTCCTAACTTCTGTATTTCAACTTCTTAGACTTTTCTCATTCCAATTAGAAGAGACAGTTCTAAGCCCTATTCCACACCGGCCAGACCATGGTTGTAGAAACTTAAGCTTAGCTCAGAAACACCATCTTTATCTAGGAATCAGTGCAAACTCTCATGCTTTATCTATGCAAACTTCTCATGCAAAGCCCAACCTAGAAACCCATAGAAGACCAAGAAGCAAGATGTTACATTAAGCATTAATACTGAAAGTCCAGGATTAAAACCAAATTCAAAATACTTCTGAATAGTCTCTCTTATCTCATGATTTCTGGCATTGCTCCCATTTTGCCCACAGTCTGATACTGAAAATAAGAGTTTGGAATGGGGAACTTTTAGAAAAATACAATTTAAAAACCCCAAACACCATCAGATATGTTTCTTATTTTGGTGACACTTCTAAAAGTGGAATGATGAAAATTAATATTTAACTGAAACTAAAGTCAGGCATGTATTGTTTTAAAAAAATTAATATTCCAATTTTTCTTAAAGTATACTGGGTTTCAAAATACGGAAAACCAACATGAGAAACTGTTTAAAATTGTAACTTTTTAAAATCTTGAAAGAAAAAAACACTGTCAGAACTATCATCCTCTTTACCCAAATTCACCAGATATAGTCCAACTCTTACTTTTAATGGTCATTTAACCAACAAGAGCTAAAGTAAACTTCAGCTAAAGAGCTCATTTAAATACATGCAAAAAGAAGTGTGAAGAATATCCCAAGATTAAAGTTACACCAATGGGCCAAAATACTTACATTATGAAGGAATAGTAAAATGTTTGTGATTAGTGACTAGCAAGAATCTGTCATTTCCCTCTTATAATAACATTTATGAGGGTCAAAGAGTTTCCACTGAGACATCCAAGTCACAAGATAACTTGTCAAACTTGTAATAAGAGAATTCTTAAAAAAAAGGACTAACATAAAGATCTCACATTAAAAACATTATATTCAGACAATTTACATGCTTAGGTTCTGTTCCATAAATTACATGCATCAATCATTTTCATTCTATTGCACCTGGATTTAGTATTAAATAATGAACCAAATTACAGCAATTATTACAATTAGCAAATAACACCCTCTGTTAGCACAATTTGCTTTCCAAAGCATTACTGAAAGACATGTCCATTATTGCAATCTCCAAGGTAATTTCTACAGGCTCTCCTAAGCGTGGCTTTTTCCTACAATGGTAAGTCACTAATTATGCTAATTATTTAGAGCAGTATTTTAGGTTCAAGGCTGAGCATGTTAAATTAGGGTGTATGAAAACAGGTGTGGGCTTCATGCAAGTATGTCTGAATTAAGGCCTCTGTGAGAGGATAACATCACCTGAAAGATTCTGTAAAGGTAAATTGAGACCCTGTAAAGGTAAAGAAATTGAACAGTAAAATGTAACCATATTTTACTAATGATCTTTTTACTTACTTCTCCATCTTCATCACATTTCCTTTATGCATAACACAAGATGCACAGTGCAAGGATCACGTGTAATTTCACATATTTCTGTGGAGGAAAAAATAATAATTCAACTATACAGAAAAAAAAATAAATCACAGATGCACAGAACAGTTGAGGTTAGAAGAGACTTCTGAAGATCATTCAGTTGAATTGTCCTATAAAAGCAGCAACACAGTAGGCTGTCCAAGCCCTTGTCTGGCTGGGGTTTGCCCATCTCCAAGGCTGCATAAGCCATGGATTCAAGATTTTGTTTTACTCAACTAAACCCACCTGAACTTGGCACAAACTTAGATTTGAGATGCCTATATGTCAGCATTTTGCTCCACTAAGTTCAAAATTTTGACAATGGCACAGCTCTACAACCATGGCCTGAGGAGTAAGTACTAAAGAGAAAAAGGAAATTTCTCTTACTGTGGCTACTAAATTCACCAGTTAAAGCAGGAATTATGTGAGTTTATAGGTCCAACTTTTTTTGCTGTAGGGCTCAGTCTGAGATGAGCATTTGCACAGGTTATCAAATAAGTTAACATCTTCAAGTGGCTTCGAGGTTACCAAGCAATCATATGCTCTGAACAAACTCAAATTATTTAAAAACAGTCATAAATAATTCTTTGATATTTGGGCAGTGTGTGGGGAGTTAGCTTTTTGGTTTTCTGAAAATGAAGCATTACATATGGGATTAAGATCAGCTCATAGCAACAGTTCCCACAAATACAGAAAGTAGTTGTGTCATCCCCAGTGTTCTGTCCCTACACATTGGGTGGAAAATTTGGAAAAGAAATCCCTTGAACCTGAATAATCAGTGCATTGGGTGGAGAGCTCACTTTGTAGCACTGAATATTCACCTCTGGAACTGAGTTCAGATCCAAGTCAAACTGATGTAACAGAAAATTCTCCAAACAGAGCATTCATAACAAAACATCTTGTCAGAAATCAGCTTCAGAAAGATAATGCCTACAGCTTTTTTTTTTTTTATTAGCTGTTAAACTTTATGCTCTGGGTATTATAGAGCTGTGGTCCGAAAGATAAATCCTTAATACTTTGTTGTGCCTTTGAAGATTGCAACTGCTAAATTAGTTACTAAGTTTGTTGAAACTTTAGGTCTTTGATTAGACCTCTGAAGGATTTATCAACTGCAAATTCAACTTCACAGGAAAAATTACCAAGCCAAGAGGCCTACGAATAAATATTCAAGCCAAATTCCAAAAGACTAGGTTTTGGGACACAGAAAAATACACTTGTATCTCGTCCTTTACTGATCATAATCATTTTCCTTATCTGGAGCAATTGGTCCTGTCTGAGTGAGACAGAGGAATTCCAAAAGGTAGGAGGGTACAGAAGTGCTGCTGAGTGTTACTTTACAATACTTATCACATTTGCTTGATCCAAAAGTATCAGCAGTGCAATGTCTTGATGTTCTGTGTATGTTTGATTTTGGCAGAAAAAAAATTTCCAGAAATCCTTCTGAATTCCCAACCAGAACTGCACAACCACAAACTCTTAACAGGTAGTTGTACTCTTGAATGTTAACCTGTGATTAAATATGCCTTTTTCATTCATCCAACTTCACAGTAGCAAAATGTTTGGTTTACTTTTGCTAATAACAATAATGCAGAAGTCATCATGAGACTGCTTCAGAGGACACTCAGGTGCTGATGTATTCTGAACAACAGGGTAGGCACAGGGGACCCCCTTGAGTACTGCATTTCTAGAAGTCTGGTCACTACAGAAACGTACATTGAGACAGATAACAGACAAGGATGCAACATTTACTGTCTTACTACAGCCTTGAATAAAGCTTTAGGCCAGCACATGGCACCTATGAGACAGTACAAAGTGAGCCACTGACTTCAGTATAACAGGGGACACAGAGATGTATTTCCAAACCCTCACAATGGGTATGAAACAAGATGCCTTAACTTCCAAAATTTACATGTAAGAGGAATTTCATCCAAACTGCACTGTCCCTTTAGTGATATTGCATGGCCCTCTTCTGAAATTTAAAGATCAAAAAGCTCTGCTGTAAAACAGTAGTGCTATCAAAAAAGGCTTGTGGCATCACTGTTCATATTTGGCCTATAGGATGAAGAAATTAAGTATTAATTTGCACCATATATAGAGCAATGCTCTAGGAAAAAGGCAGATGAAAGAACCCAGTTTCTCCCTACTGTCTACTATAAGGATTTTCATTAAAATAACTAAGAGGAAGTGGTTTAAAAAAACTTTTGCCCATTTCACCTTACTCATGAAGGTTGTTTGTTTTCATTTGAAACAGAAAAGAAAAACTGCAAGTGAATATTTTTTGACAGACCTTTGTGATAAAATCAAGCATAAGGCAAAGTATTGCTCTAGGCCTGGCACAAAATGAGCCCTTGTGTCTCAGCAGAGTTCACAGAAGAATGCTTTCCTACTGATTAATATTTAAATCTGACTCCAAGGAAAAGTACTTACCTGACCAATTGATTTTCTATGAGAGGGAGCAGTGCAAACTTGGGAAGGAAATGCTTGAATTTCAGAATAAATATTTTCAAATAAGTGTTTTAGAAATATATGTATTTTATTAGGAACAGAAAATTTCAGCTCAGAGCCTGAATGAAAAGGCAGAGAGTTCACCAATAAGCCTCAGGCTTATTCTGCCAGCAAAGCTTTACATTTCATATTCCTTACTTTGACATTTTCTTAATAGCTGTCCTCTGTGATAATAAAGCAGCAGGTCACAGTCTGATGATTTCAATTCTGTGGGGGATTTGGATTGGGTGCTTCCTCTTAGATGCACCATTTTATATTTATATTACAGTGGGAGGCATTAGAGTACACAGCAGAATCACAAAAGGCTTTTTTTTTTTTTTTAAGGCATTTTCCACCAAATGTGCTAATGAATGAAGTAATTAATTTTAAGGCTCATTTCAATAACCTCTGTTCTAAAAAAGTCTTCCATATCCTTTCACAATACATTCCACTCCTGCCTAGGAGGACAATGACAAATTACAGAATCCTCAGAAGCTGCAGAAACAGGTTTTTAAAATTT
This sequence comes from Cisticola juncidis, assembly GCA_013400215.1. Classification (NCBI taxonomy): domain Eukaryota; kingdom Metazoa; phylum Chordata; class Aves; order Passeriformes; family Cisticolidae; genus Cisticola; species Cisticola juncidis. The sequence goes on from VXBR01000802.1 coordinate 2,302,065, forward strand.
ATTAATATCCACATTTTTTTCAGCCTTGTTACTGGTAGGTTACACTGGCAGTGGGGTTATTCTGTTAGTGTCAAGGCTTTGATGCTTGACAAGAAGAGATGCAGAATGTGTAAACATGTGAAATTATACCTGACATTTTCAAGTTATGGAGGATCACTGGTTACCATTTTATTTTTCTTAGTTTTATTTGAAATATGCATTTTGGAACTTGATTTTAGCCTGTGAAGACATTGTAAGATTCACAGTGTTATCAGAAAGTGTTCTTTTGCCCTGTGAAGAGACCCTTCTTAATAAATACTTTGCAATGATTTAAACTGCTTAGTACACCACAGAGAGCAGGCAGTCTGACAGTTCCTGAAATCACTGTCAGGAACAGAGTTCAACTGTTTAAAGCCCTGGGAATTATATTCTAATGGCCTGGATCCATCTGCCTCTTTCTTTTTGTCAAACCTACTCTCAATGAATCTACAAATACATCATGAAATTCTTCCAAATGTGAAGTCACAGATTAAAGCACATTCCTCTTTATGGAAAACAACTTGTCTTCTTAGGCTACAATAATATCCCTAAATGCACTGTGGAAACAAACTGAGAAAAACTTGAGATCAACAGGAATTGCTGTTATCTCAGTGAAAACAGGATAAAGTCCTGGGGAATATTTGCTTGCTCTGATCAGTGTGATATCCTAAGAGTACGACAAACCAAGGTGTTATAAAGGGCATTTTTTATGTCCAGCAAAATTTATTCTGAACTAAGTATGTTCCAAGATCTTCCATCTTTCTGATTCAATCATTCTGGATGCTATTTCTTCCTCGTTTGCATTGGTTCAACACTTTGTGTATCTGCTAATTAATGAATTATAATAATTAAATACATCATATTTGTTAAATGTGTGCTGAGAAATGCAAACATACAACTGAGAAGAGAATTTGTCACAGTTAAAAACACATTAGCAAAGACTCCCAATGTCAATCACATCTATTAATAACTGAAAAACTTTAAAACACTTCAGAACTACTTTTACTATTTGTATCTCACTAAAATAGCAGCGAGGACTCTGTTCCATTCAGGCTTATTTCAAATGAAGTACAGCACAAAAAATAGCTGGACTGACAGGAACTTTGATACAAAAATATGATCAACAGTGATTATTGATGCTTTATGTTTCTCATTTCTACAACCCGCTCTCAACATAGTCAAATACTAAATGAACAAATAACAAACTTCATCTGTACAATGACAATACCTGCCAAGAATCCTTTTTACCTAAGGTTTAATCATGGTGGGCAAATTTTAAGTCATCTAACAAAGAAATGGAAGTTTTAAACTTGAAATTACATCTGCGTAACTTTGTAATTAAAAGATATTGCACAGCAAAAAAATCTACATTTCAAAATAGACAGAAGCAGTGGTAAGAGTTTAAAAAAATATAAGCAGAGTATTTTATTACTAAATTAACCAAGACTGGGTTGCTCCAAGCTTAGTACTGAAGCATCAATAATTACAAAACTCAAATATCACACAAACTGGATGGAGAGGAAGAAACTAAATATGTTGTGTGACTTCCAGAGAGACTAAAACCCTCAGAGCACAGCTCTCACTGCACTGTCATAAGCAACAGATTTTAGCATGGCCATTGATTTACAAAAAATTTTCCTTGTAAGGCAAAACATCTAGATAGTGATTTATGACAATGGCAGGAAGTGCAGTTGGAGCTGGGGCTGCTCCCAGAACTTTCTGCAACTTTCTGCAAGTGTAGCACAAAAAAACTCTCTTCGATACAATTGACTTGTATGGGTGAGTATATAATAAACTCAGCATTTGTGGCTCTGTGAAGTGAGAACAAAGAGCTGATTGAAATGATTTTAAAACTTTTGGAAAGATTCATTAATACCTTAAAATATGAAAAATTTCTTACAGGAGCAGTTAACATTTCTACCAGAATCTAAGCTATTTCTCACAGCTATCAGGTTCTGCCAGGGATTCATCTCTGCGATTATGATTTACTATCTGGTTTTCATTTTTCATGCTTTCCGTGGTAAATGTAATTAGCTTAGCTCTATGACTAAAGAGTATTTTCCTCCTTATATTATTTGTAATTTATATTCCTTATAATCATACCCAGCTTGTCTTTGTTTTTGGAAACCATGAGAAGAAACATTCTTACGCATAAAGCTGGCAGCTTTGATAAATAACATTCAGCTGATACGCAGATCTTCCTCACTTCTCTTACAGTTGTTCCCAAGATCACTACATCCAACATTTCTTAGGATCAGAGCCCTAGTGACTGCACAATGACTAAAATCCATTTGCTCATATTAAAAACAAACATTCAGGTATGAAAAAGCGATTAAATAGAAAGAATAATGCCTATTCAGTTTCCAAATACTTGAAGTACACACACGAGGTACTACAAATAAGGTCTAGGAAGATTTTTTTGGGAATAAAGGCCATCCTTTTATTCTGTGATTACACTGACTTATCAAAGTGAATATATAGCACCTACTCACCAACACTGATGTTGTGCCAGTAACGAAAAAAATGAAGTAATGGCAATAAAAGTTCAAACAGAGTTCTTTTGAAAGGTTCCCGTGGACAACTAATTACAAAGGATCCTGCAGCAAGGACAGAATCTGTAAGGACAGTAGGATTTGTAAGGTATTTTAAAATATCCCCTTTTAACTTTAGTATTTATCAGAACACTTGTGTAGTTTGTGGTTGATCATAAGGATGTCTCTCCCGAGATTCAGAGTGACTTCATCACTTATCAGCCAAAAGAGGCATCAGAACTGTTGTAATGAAATTAACTTTCTCCAAGACAGATGTTTAAAACTGAAAGAGGCAATTCACAATTCACTTTCAGGAAAGAAGAAACAGTAATACCATTTAAGTAATTTAATTTTGATATCAAGTTGTAGAAGACTTATAATGAAATAATACAGAAGAAATCTGTTGGAACTAAGATAAGACCTATTACTTGATAGATTATACAGGATTTATAGAAACATCACAGAAATATGACATTATTCTTTTTAATGAATGGTCCCAACGCAAATCAGGTAATTAAATGCAGAAAGCACGGACAACAAGAAAGTCCCATATAAATTCTGTTAATGTCATTGATGTCTTCAAGAAATCCACTGGCATGTTTATTGTTCTAAATCCAAAGTGATATTTCAAAGCAATTACAGTAGAGGGTTTTTTTTATTTTCCTGTTGCACATTAGTTTAAAGTGACATGCTAAAAGTCAGCCAGCAGCATCATAATGTCTTCATGGTATTGTCAGTAGCCAAAAGGCAATATGTGGCAGCCTCCATAAAGAGTTAAATCCCTAACTCTTTAGCAGCAGTGAAGAGGAAAACTTAGAGGTCTTTTGCCTCACAAAGGCTATGTCAGCAGAACACAGATTTACCCACAGGACCTGAGTGCACCGATAGCAGAAGAACCACAGAGGAGCTGTTGTTTGTGAAGCACGGCTCAGTGGGCTCTGGATAAAAGCACCCCAAGGAGCCAACTCAGCACAGGGGGCACGGAAAGCACAGCTCTCCCAAGCACTGGGCAGTGCCCTGCCCGTGGGCCTGGCCACAGCACTGGAGAGCACTGACACAACTGGACAGCCACATGCCTGTCCCCAGATCCAGAGTTCAGAACAAGCTGTTAAGTAGCTATTAAGCAACAAAGTACAGCAGACTTCAAGTCTCTGTGAAACACTCACTAAAAGAGATATCCAAACTTTTACTTACATATCTAAGTGTTCACACTCTGGGTCTTGGAAGACCATGTGAGGTAGAGCAAAGGTAAGGAAGCACAGCCCAACACTCAGTTTCTCTGACGTATTGTTTGACAACTGAGTCACAAAGATGCCTTATGCTTTCAAAACTGCTGTTTTAGCACATTAGAGCAAAAACGAAAAGAGGAAAGCCAAAAGAAAAGTCAAATGTTTTCCAATTATTGTTTAATCATTTTGTAATTATTCCTTTCCTTCTGAGCTAAAACACTTAGGTCAGGAAAGGATTGTTTGGAGGTGTTAGAACCTGATTAAGACAGGGCTGCCTCTTCAGCCCAGAATATCCTCAACAAGGAACTGGTGCCATGCTGTGTGTGTATCTACACAGAGAAACAATTCCAGCTGGGGTCACATAGGCTTCTTTGAGCCATTTTCATAGTTACGTGGGCAAAGGAGAAATAGTGCTACTACTAGGAGTAAGTACTGCTAAAAGTGTTTCGTATTTCCTTAACAAAATGCTGTCTACAAAAGTTGTTTCCCTGAAAATAAACAACAGAAGATATTTGTTACTCAATGTTCACACCACTTTTTCAGCCTTTGAATTACCTGAAAAGCTGCCAGCTTTTCCACGAAAACAGAGCATAGTGTCTCTGTGCTATTTTCTTTGAATATGCTCTTGGTTTATCCAGTAAAAAACCACGTACCTCTCCAACAAAATATTCTGAGCCATTTGTTGCAACTTCAGCTGTAGCTTTGGCAGACTTCCAGGGCTATCCACTCAGCACGTTTCAAAGCAACCCAGAATCAGCAAGCAAGTTGAAAAGTTCTCAGCCCCTCCTTGAGTTCTCCCATTGGCCTCAAAATGGTTATACAAATGTAAACACAATAGTAATTTTTTCCAGTGTGTTTCTGGAGCACCTTTTTTGTTGTTGTTTTTTTGGTTTTTTGGGGGGTTTTGTTGGGGGTTTTTTGTTGTTATTGGTTGGTTGGTTGGCTTTTTGGGTTTTTTTGTTTCACATTGGTTGCTCTGCACTATGAACCATTGCACAGTAAGGGTGAACAAGAGAAATTCACATCCCTGATCTAAAGCAAAGACTTGGTGAAGTCACACTCTCTTTTCATGTTATTACAGAGACTTGAACAGTTGAACCAAGTTTTCCTGTTGGAGCTGAGATTATCCCTGGTTATTTCCTTGAATATTTAGCAAAAGTGAAATCACCCAAGGTATGGGCTGTTGGTCCGTCCTCAGACCAGCCAGCCAGTCTGAACCCTTTTCTGGTGATAGTACCTCAAAAAAAACCTGCAAGACTGTCACCTGCTGAAGTCTGGGATAGCTGGCTGCAGAAAGGGAGCAGAGCATGGTAGTAACTATAACTAAAAGATATTATTTATACATAGGGATATAGGCAGAGAAAGGACTTTGCCTGTCCTTCCACAACAAATTTTCCCCTTGTTTTATTTGAAGTACTACATTTTCTCCTCTTTCCTGAGGGCAGATTTAATATCTCGGGAGCTAAGAAATTCCAATCAACCGATCAAAACAACAAGATTCTATTTTTATAATGGATTAAATGATGAGCTATTTTTACAATAGGGATCAAAACAAGAAGCTGAATAGCAGCAAATTATGCCTCTTCTGGTATTTCAAAAACCTGGAGATATTTACCAGTAAATATCAGTTTTAGGGCTGTTCTGTCTGACTAATTAGCAATGAAACTCCATAGATGCACTCCATATTTAGCAATACTTATGTAGATTTTATATCATTGAATCAAAGATTACACAGTTCATTCTCTAGTCTTTTAAATGGGGATAAAATGGTAAGAAATCCTACTCCATAAAACACAACTTTAATAGACCTTTAGGACATTTACAACACTGCTTATATTAAGATTTCATACTTTACATTCTTATTAAATGTACTGAATTTGTGAATTATTGTCATAGTATTTACTATGGTCAGGATAGAAATCCTTTTTCAGTGGGAAGAAAACAATCTGACACCTAAGGAAATACGCATTCATGTTAAAGTTAAGAACTCCCAAACACAAACATTCAAATCCTATCATCACCTCCAACTGTACTGTGTTTTCATATCCTGGGAAAGCTTCCTCTACTTCTGTCAGCATATACCAACATTTGTTTTTCTGCAGTGCAGCCTCTTTGTATTGTTTATCTTCTGCAAAATGAAGTTATTATTTTTTTCCTGGACAAGAAGTTTCTCTGCAATCTTAAGGAACAGATTAATCAATCCATTTTCTAATATATTCAAATATATTAATCTCTGTTTTTCACAACCATCTAAGTTTTAGCTAATTTCTTGGTTAATGTAATAAATTGAAACTTGGTAAGCAAAAGGTTGTGTCCTGACTGAAAAGATTTTTTGGATTACTTTGACTGTGTTCATACTTTTCTCAAAGGCTTTTCATCCTGTGTTTCACATGCTGAGACTTTTTATTCTTACTAGCTAAATTTGTTCCAAATATCTCAGTTCACAAAAGACTGTAGTCACTCTTGCAAGACTGAGGAATACAGACGAGGTTTCTAGAATAGAGCAGGTCATATGAAGCAGAACTCCTGGTTTTGTTATTGTCTCCAGGCACAAAAGCTCACATTTAATGAACAGATGCTGAATTGCCCAACCACCCTTCATCTGCAAGAACAAACACAGATTCATATTCTTTTTTACTGGTGCAGTACTATGAGCTTCAGCCCAATGAAAATTCAGCTTTTATAATCTTTAACACAAAACAAGGTTCTTCTAATATTGTTGTACCTATCATAAACTTAAAAATCAAAATAACTGACTATCATCCACAAAACTAATGTTTCTTGATGCTCTTCATAAAACCAAATGTTACATCAGTGTCTCTTTTAAGTGCTCTACCATGAATATTTCTGGTGGCTTGGAAATTCCATATTTCAAAATTTCCAATTTTATTCTGAAAATTAACCCAACAAAATTTGTTTGGCTTTCTGTTATAAATGTATTGCTTTTCTATAAAAAGATAATCTCTATTTAACTAATCTCTATTCTCTATTATTATTAGATAGATAGATAGATAGATATATTAGAGATTCTCTAATCTCTAATCTCTATTAATCTCTAATTTTAACCTCTAAACAAAATGTAAGCACTGCCATGTAAATATTCTAGGTGTAAAAGCTAACTAGAATAATCCAGTTTATTCTCTATGTTTACATCCCATCCACTTTAAAATCTGGCCTTTAAAATTTAGGCTGTTAAAAACTTTATATTTAGTGCAAAAATTTTCAGTTCTTTTCAAATGACATAAACCAGTCTTTTTGTATAATTATCAATCACAATAGCTGTTTTTGAAAACCAAGAGACACTCAAATCTGCTTTCACCATTTTGCTCCAAGGTTTCTTTTACTCCAAACTACAGCAAATAAAAGAGAAATACTTGGAGTACACATGCATGGGACACACACACACGTGTTGACTTTTATCTGAACTTCTTTGGGAAACTTGTAATGAAACATAAAAACAGTGACAAAGGTAATAATGATGAGATATATATAGATTTGCTTTTTCTCCCTGAAAACAGAGATTGTGTCTTGATGCCTTGGCCCTGCTACAAGTGCCACTCCCCATCTCAGCTTATGCAATAAGTGAGTGAAGGTTATGAAAGCTTGGCCCATGTCAGGCTGTGAGACTGAGCTCATATTGCTACTCTGAGACCACAGATTTCCCTTTAAAACCCCCTGCAAGCGAGGAGAACACACTGACCATTACCACCTACTCCCTCCACACAGCACAGCTAATATGTGAAGGTGAATGAATGGTTTATGACCTTTAACCAGTTTTTTTTAAACAGAAATTTCTGTGAATCACAGTCACATGAAGATTATTTTAGGGAAAGCACCATATCTGGCACAGGCAGCCTCCCAAACAACAATAGTTTAATTTCATCTTTTTTAGCTTTTGCATGAGTCTCTCAGAACAGTGCTGAATTAAACAGCACAAGCAAAAAGAGTGAAACTAAACTGTAGAAAAAAATATTTCATATCTGTTTGGGCCTGTGATGATATCCAACCCTTGTCTGGACTCTATAGCCAATGCAAAATGTTGACAAAAGAGCTTGAAATTCTCCTAGTTGTTATGGCAGAATTCTTAAAAACTCTAACAGCTAAACAAAGACGTTCCACATCTTCTCACATATTTTCCCTTTTTTTTTAGTATTGTTAATTTGTTTTTTTTCTGAGTGAAAAGGTATTTTTCTCTTTTCTGTCTGTCCCAAATGAATTACACTAACTAAGTAAATTCTTAAACCTTCTTGCTCACCACACACGTCCATCAAAGAAAGATCTGAATGTGAATTAACCCCAAACCAGATTAGGAGAAAAACAATCACAGATGTTCTTAGGGCACATGATAAAGTGAGAAATATGCCTGAATACCTGTCTAGTATCAAATACATTTGGAAATATTCTGGAACAAAAGTGAACACAGTGCTGAGCTCATGAGGTTTCACCAAGGAAGCAGAATTAATTCACAGCAATCTTCTCTTAAAGAATCCAAGTGCCCCCATGGAGTATTTATTGAGATGCACATTTCCTAGACTTTCTTAGCCTTTAATGGCAGTTTATTATGGAACTGTTCAAACTGCTGCAGCTACAGATTTCAACCAAATAAAACAACAATAAAAAAAACAGAGCCTCAAATAAACAATTTAATCTAGATAATGAAATTTTTATAGCTTGTATCTCTAAAATCATAGTCTATGGCTATTTCTTTTTAACTTCAGCTTTCCTAAAGAACAAATTCCATAATAAAAATTATCCTATTGGTGTAATGATTTGAAATCTAACTGGAAATACAATTATCATGGTTAAGGGGTGAGGGGATGCTCTCCAGAAGTAGGAAACACTTGACTATGGGGTAGAAGTAACAATCTGTGAAACACAATCAATTTTAAAAATAATTTTGTCTTTTCCATCCATTGTGCAGTTGAAAATTCTTATTTGTGATGTTATGAGGCTATAAATCAAACAAAATAGGAAGTGTATCCTCAAGCCCTCAGCAAACAGAGTACCAGCTGCAAGAATAGTATTGTGGAATGAAATCTTTGCTATATTCAATTTAAAAAAAAAAAAAAAAAAAAGCTTGAAACATTAACAGGCATTATTCTAATTGTGTTTTATTGTGCAATAATAAAGTACTGTTCTACTTGGCAGCTCCCAAGTTTAAGTAGAGAATTATTCAATATATTTTAGCTTTGTTTACATTTAATTTTGGACTAGTCAAGATTGGTTGTGTGACCCTAGTCCCAGGTCAAATAACAGACCTTCTACTATATTATGTGATTTAAAGCAAAGTCCCATCTGAGCTAAAATAAGGAAGCTGCAGAGGAAAGAGGAAGCAAGTTCAGGCACCCTCCAACATGCCTGATTGTAATAAATCAGCTGAACAGAAAAGTGAAAAAATATTCTTCCTAAGATACAGGCAGGATGTTTGTCCAGCTTCACAAAACCGTGCTGGGTTACTGCATTAGCAGTTTTACCCTTGTGGATGTTAATCCTAACTTTTAATGGATTTATACTTAGAAAAAAAGATTAGACAATTATATCTTTTCCATCTGGTCTTGAAACTAAAGATGAAAAAGCAAGTGACATGCTTCTGTCTTTTGAAACTTATCCCAGGAATCATCAGTGCTCAGCTGCCACACAAGGAGAACTAAGTTCCATCCCAAAGCCAAGCTGAGATTTCCTAGTGAATTAATTGGGGAGAGAATGAACAGTTACTTCCACAGAGATTTCACCTGGAATGGGGAACAAACAAATGAGAAACATTTAAGAGAAGAGAGAAGAAAAAGACAGATGGCGGTTACAGTATAACTCTTATGGCCAAGTCTTTAATAACCTTATTAAAAAGAAGGCCTCTGGGCATGTTACTTGGAAGCCATTTTCCTTTTTTTTTTTTTTACTTTAAAGTTTGTTTGTAATTTGGCACTGAAAAGTCTCTATGCAAGAAAAGCTTCTTTCTACTTATGGTGACAAAGTCCATAAACCTAAAATCTAGAAACAAATTTCAAGTCCTCTAATCCAAATTCTATTTTTCCCCCCTCAAAATTAGCCAGAGAACCTTGATACAAGCTCATTTTCAACATCAGGCTGTCACAATATCGTGCTATTTTCATAAGATTCCTGAAATATCCTTTAGGAGCAATACAAAATAACACAACTTTTCAACATGACATACAACTCAAGATTGAACAAGTTGTCCATTCTGTGCTGAAACAACTTACTAAAAACTGAGATACAGAATATGTTGTGTCATGAAGCATGAAAATTAATTAACATCTTCTTTCTCTGACACTTTAATGACTATTCTTGCTACATCCCCCAGAAATTGTCGTATCAAGAAAATAAGTGTGTGAATAAAATATCCTGACAGACACGCACTGCTTCAAAGTACAGTGTAGGCTTTTACTACAGGTCTCTAGAGAATTCCAAATGTTCTGAAAAGCATCAATCTTGTGTAAGTTATTGTCTAGGAAACAGCTGAGGGATGGGTGGTAAATATGCCTTTTGACATTTATATTTCACATGTCACAGCCATCTTTGATGTAGAAATGCTGCAAACCTGTACAAAGTAGGTGCACGTTTATGCTCAGAAGATTGCCACCCCCGGCTAGATATCCAAAGCAAATGCACATAGTGTTCAACACGTGTATAAATGATTGGAATGAGGGAATTGAAAGTACACTCTCCAAGTCTGGGTTAGAAGGAGAGGCAGATACAGCAGCAACAAGAGCCTCTTTAGGAAGAGAAAGCAGAGCAGGCTGGAGGATGGGTTAACAGGAAAAGTATGAGCTTTAGCAAATGTGCAAAGCCTTGCAAGGGGGATGAAACAAACCCAAGCAGGGACTGAGGCTGGGCTCTCACTTGCTCAGGTGTGGCTTTGGAAGAGCTGGTGGACAGAAGGCTGAACACAAGTCAGCAGTTGTCCTGCAAAAACCATGAGGGCAAACCCTGTCCTGGGCTGCCTCAGTGAAGGTGTGTTCAGCAGATCAAGGGATGTCATGATTTCACTCTGCCACACCTAGAACACTGGGCCTCCTTGGAATTACCCACCTCTGACAGGCACTGGCAACCTGCAGAGGGCCATGGAGGGCCACCCAGCCAAAGAGATGGATGGAGAGCTGGAGGCATGAGGAGAGGCTGAAGGAAAGGGGTTTGCTCAGCCAAGAGAAATGAAGGTTTGGAGGCTCTGATCAAACTTGTGATATTTCAAAGGTAGTTATGGAGAAGATAGAGATGCTCTCTTCACAAGGATGAACAGTGACAGGACAAGAGGAAACAGACAAGTACCTGCAGGAAGAAATTCATACAGGCATAAGAAAAAAATTCCTCATCATGAGAAGAATTCAACATTGCAACAGATTGCACAGAAAAGTGGGAAAATCCCTTCAATTCAAGCTACATCCTATAGAAAACCTTTATCTTGTTCCAATGCCCATTCTTGGCAACATTCTAAATGTTTTTTTTAAAAATAAAGCCACCAGAATTTCTAAATATTAATTTATTTTTTTTTTCTATCTAGATTTACGGTAAGACTGGTGGACTTTTAGTTAATTCTACTGGACAGTTAGTTAATTCTCTGTTTATGTGTTTAAAGTCTAACCTTCTTCCTTCACATGAACTGCTATAAAGTTTGTTTCCATTAATTCCATGGAGATCTAAACTGCAACTGAAACGTAACATTCAAGAAATACAAAAAATAAACTTTCCCAAGTAGTTTCTAGATGAAACAGTCATGTCAAAGTCACTCAATAGAGTTCAACCTTCAAACTAAATTTTTTCTCCCAACACACACTCCCAGGATTTTCAGATGTCTACAAGCTATCCATGGGGTTTTTTGTTAATGAAAACTTATTTATGTGCTGGCAAAACTGAGGTATTTAAGCAGCCAGGCTCCAAAACTGAACTTCATGTCATGAAGCCCATCTCTTTTTATCAGCATCCATTAAAACAACATTTATTTAAATCATATAGCAGTGGCTTAACAAGCTGAAATAAATTAATGTGAAATCAAAGCCAAACTCTGCTGGAAGTGTTCCAAACACACTGTTTGGCCATCCATATAAAGCATCCCATTTGTACTGTGCGCTGGGGGAATCCGCTGGCCTGACCTACAGCTTAGATAAATCTGTAGAAAAATTTTAACTGGCCTGTTGGGCTCTGGATTAGCCCCATGTGTATTTGTTTACTTTAATAAACACTCCAGTTTCTCCCATGTTAAAAAGCATCTGGTAGTTTCTCAAGGAAATTAAACTCAATATAAAGAAATACTCTGCAACATTTTCAAATGTTATCAAACCTAAGCAAGACTTTGCCTTTTTATGCAAACCACCCTCTAGCATAATCTTTTACTGTATTATAAACAACTTCAAGGTTCAGGAAATAGATATTCACCTAGTGAATACTTCAGTGTTCTAAATAGTTTTATATTAATTAATGGTTTAGTGCTGGATTTTATATGTGTGTTTGAGAATTATCACACTGTATTCCTGATTTTGTTTCTAATTTCCATAACAATTTCACTACTGGAGGTTGAGATTCTTCAAGTTTCGTTTAACCAGGCTTTGAACTTGCAGTGACACCAGGCAAAAGTTTTTCAATCCTTTAATTAGGTTTTCCAGAAACTACTTTTGGACTGTCAGAGTCATGCTACATCCAGATTTAGTTTCTATGCAATACAAAGATGAAAAAGACAACGACAGAGATACAAACAGAAAACAAAGCTGGAAAAGATCCTTTCCAGTGGCTGCCCATGCCAACACACCATTGATTTAAATTGCTACAGCCTATCCATCTGCAATCATGAATCTAATATTATTGATAAGAAGTCTGAAACATCAAAGTTAAAGCTCTGCAGTTTGCAAGATAGGGAAGGGAGTAAAAGAGATTCCTCAAGTCACCAAGCCTTGTCTTGTGTAAACCGTCCTGACCGTATCCCTGTTCACAAATTATTCGTAATGCATCTTAAGTAAGTTGGGAGATTCTCTCTCCACTATTTAGATAATGGTTAGAAACAGATAATTTAGAGCTGAAATTTGTTAATGGACAGTACATTTATCTGACCATTACCAACATGTGATTTAGTTTAGATAATACTAATCTCAACAGCTATATGAAGGCAGGGGTATTTAGAGTAACAGGAAAAGAGAAACCCCTGTGTGTATTTTTCCAGGTTAAGCTTTGATAGGCTAAAAAGTAGCAGACACCATAAAACTGAAGCCTTAAATAAATTTGTCAAACCCATTTAAAAGTTAATCATGGCATTGCATGGTTTGAAAATAAAAAATATATGATCTACAATCCTGACTAACAATCAAAAGGTGGGAAACCCAAAATCTGTGGGAGCAAAATGCAGCTCATGGAGGAAGGGCTTTCTCCAGTAAGTGAAGAAGATCGATTTCTCTGATGGCAGGAACAATTCCAGTTCTGAAAAACATATTTACCAGCAGAATAGATCTCACTGTGAGCCTAGCTAGATAAGGACGCTCAGGAGACAGAGGTGTGTGTTCAAACAGCAGCAGGGCAGGAAGCTGCCCCTTGTTTATTATTTCTATAATATACCTGGAGCAAGGTGACCATGGATTGGAGAGTGGTATGTCCACCTCTCACCCACATTGGTCAAGGGGACTGTCACACAGTCTTGTTTGTCCCAGCATGGAATGTGAAAACAAAGCCTATGTTTACAGAACATGGCTGATGTTTACATGAAAAGAGCGTGAGAAGGTACAAACCTTCTGCTTAATATGAAACACTCAGCCAGCAAGGAAAAACTCATGGCAACAAATATACATCCCAGATATTTTACACCAGTAAAATTCCAAGACTCCTATTTTACAATACAAGGCCTTCAAGTCTGGGTTTACTGAGCTTAACAACACATGGGGAACCAATACTCCAGGCTGTCAGTTAGGCAATTTGGGATCAGTGAGGGTGGTGGCTAAGGTGACTTCTGTATCAAACATATCCTAAGCAGCATGCAGAGGTTCAAACAAAATCCGCTTACACTCTTAAAACTAACTAAAATAATATCCTACAAGCACTACACATTAAATAGTTGTGAATCTTTGGCTTGATGTAATCCCAGAAAGTCTGGTCTAAGGTCTCAGCAAGGCAATACCCTTCATCTTAAAACCTTCTGTAAGCGTAAGAAAACTATATAGACCCATAGAGATTAATGCCATTAGTAATATCCTATCATTCTCAAGAAATGTATTTAAAGCTGCTTTTCATTTTGATGGTGAATATTTCTCTATAGCCTTTTCCCTGCCCTTGTGTATTAAACCCTACAGTGTGTCCACAAGCAAACAAAATATATTAAGGAGGTTTAAAATGTTAGTATTATGCTCTGTGGGATGTCACATGAATTAGATATTTTTGTCTCATCTAGGGGCAGTGTCAACACAATGATTTGTAGTTAAAGCTGCAAAATTAGCTCAGAGTTTTATTGGTGAAACTGCTGGACATCAAGCCTGCCCTTGAACACAGCACAAAACACTTTCCTCCCTCACCACTCCCTTCTCCCAAAACAGAGAAGCAACAGCAAAATCTACCTGATATATTAGACCTCTTCTTAGGAACACAATGGCTCAACTGAAATAGGAGTTTTCTGAGCTGAAATATTGCTTTCACTGCCTTTGCAAATGGGAAAACTGGACTGCCACAGCCAATGAGCCTGAACCATTCTGATCCACTGTACACTGCATCATGTACCTGTCAGCAGAAATTGGGTGAGACTCCACATGTCAGCAGTTCCAACTGATTTAGTGATATTTTAAAAGGTTTATTCTGTCTCACATCTATCAGATTAAATCACATTTCATGCATAAAAGTTAACCTTTCCTTATGCTTTTACTTCAGATTTTTCCTATGCCTTGCTTCCATGTCCAAATACACCTCTTTTCAAACCATACCACTGGGATTTCAGGTTATGTTCTCTCCTCTCAGTGGAGCAGTAGAATAGGATTGAATTCCTAAGAAATCAGTAAAGACCTCCAAGAGCAAGCGATGCTAAACAACACAGTGTTTCTGCTTCTTGCCAAAGAATTGCTGCATATTAATTTCTTAATGTCCCTGCCAACTACATACATGCATTACTATCACACTAGAAAAAATATGGCTTCAATCCAAAAGGCCTTGCATGTGACATCTTTAAAACCTGATCCCTGATGAAGACATAACAACAGCATTAAAAAATTATTTGAACATGATTTTTTATTCAGAGGTGTATTGCCACAATTCTGCATCTGAAAATTTCACCACAAAATATTGTGCCACAGAAGAATTGCAGGAATATAACAAAATACATAATTAGTCGTGAAGCACAAACCAGTCCTATTTTGGCTGTTCACTAACCAGGGTTAAAAAGCTCCTCAAAGTTTATAGTCCTCGAGAAAAAAAGGCACTTTCACTCAAGGAGCTCCTTGTGCCTGTACATAATTGCAGAGCTTCAGTGGGCCTCCCATTTAGGCACAATCAGCTCTGCCAGCTAAAACAAGACCTGTGTGATCCCTTCCTTTTGAAACAAAGCTCGCTGCATTTCTTTTCTGTTTTCACTTGGACCTAAATAAAATTTAAAGGAACACACTGATGTTTTGTATCATCTGGGATATCAAATTATTCTCTTTAGGACTCTGGATTATATGTCTCTGTCACTACAGTGGTGAATAGGTTACTTGAAAAAACAATAGTCCAGGCTTTTTCTGAGATAAACTAGGGGTCAGCTGAATTTACACTGGCTATACAGACACCAGGCTGGTAAGGAAAAGACCTTTTCTGCTTCTGAGTAGAGCCACAGATATTTTAAAAAAAAAAAAATTTACAATATTAGGTCTAGATTTTCCCTTGCATGGGCAAATAACACATCTAGTCCAGGTACAGAAATCTGATTTTGTAATAGAAGTATTTATCACATTTTTTCATAACTTAAAATATCACTTTTAACTTTATTTATACCACTTTAAATAAAAATCTGTTATGCTTCATCTGATTTTATAGCTCATAATATATTACTAATATGCTTTAATTCTACAATTACTTATGCACTTTAATTTTTGTTCTTTCAGTTTAAGAACTATTATTATATTCTGGAAACCCAGACAACCATTCAAATGATACAAATAAGCTTAATTTCCATTAAATTTGGAAATTCTGTCTTTTGTTACATTTAAATGCAATTTCAGATAACAGAATAAGGAGTGAATAAATCTTTCAGAAAATGGCAACTGCTTTTTTATTTTAAAAACCTCCTTCTTTTGGGTGGACATCTGGCACACACTTCTGTTTAAACTGTCTTTCAAGGCAATAATAACAATAATGCATCTGTGTTTGCTAATAGGAATCTTATAATTCCTTCCTGCTATTGTAAGATGTTTCTGTCAATTTTTCTCTACAAGAGCTCTACTGACATTTCAAAGGTCCCAGCATAGTCTGTGAGCAAAAATCAGGCCTAAGATCAGCCATGAACTTATCGGGGCCCATTTTCATTTCACTGTGAAACAAATCTATCCCATTTATCCAGAGAATCAAGGAAAGACAAAACTGAGGCACACTTTCAAGCAGTAGACTGGAGTGATTCCAGAATGATGTGGTCTGACACATCATTCACAACCAGTTTCAGGCTACCGAGTAATCAGCCCAATGTATGAGACTGTGTTGTTTCTAGTGGAAATTTGTGCCCTTCTCACTCTGGTGATCCCTTTCCAATGCCCTTCATTTATTCCTCCACTGTTTCACTTCACAGTAATATCCCTCTGAGGTTACACAGAGACTCACTTCTGCTCTGGCAAGTGAAAACCATACCCATCTGCCCTACACTTACTCACTTGTCCTCACTTGTCCAAGTCCTCTACAATTTTCAATCCCAGCAGCTCTGTCAGCTCACCCATCATCACCATGACTTATTTGCAAGCTGCTGCTTCTGCTGTATCTTACCTTGGCAAGAACCTCTTAATGTAGCTAATTGCCTCCACACATACTCTGATATTTTCATGATCCAAATTATTAATCATATCATCAAGAAGCTCTAGATTTCCAATTAATATACTAGATATCCACTTTTACCACAATCAGCTGGGAAGCAGCATTGAGATGAGTTTAATCTGTAATTAAATCTCTGGAGCTAAATGTGGAACTACCATTTCAGTTAGCATATGGTACATGCAATGCAGTTACCAAGAGTGGTGCCAAATTAGGAAGGTATCCTTTAGGACAAGTGGTAAAGGTCAACTATCTGGTACCAAGAAAGCTATCAGTCAGAAAGATACAATATCAAATGGCAAAAAGGAAACATCATCATACCTAAGCATTTCAAGATTTCATTCTACTGACAAACTGTGGAAGACAGACTACATCATTGCAAATCAGAGGACAAAGCCTTGGCTTTTATTTGAATGAAAACACAAAATACCAAGTTTGGTCATTATTCTTATTAAAAGTTTGCTCAGTATTTTGACATCTGCTGAGGGATTAATATGAAAAGGGTGCTGTCTTTATTAACCTATATTTCTAAGGATTACTTGGTTTTGAAATTGTAGAAGAAACAGTATTTAAGTAGCAAGGTCAAGATCTAACCAGAACTATCAAATCCAAAATAGAGGCTCTGTTTTGTTGTTACAGGGCAGAGTCAACAATCAAAAGACAGGAAGGTAATTAAAGATTTGGCTTTAGACCAGGCCTACAGCAGTTTTAGGAACCTGGAGTATTGTTTTCTAAGACACTATGAAATAAATGTAAGGCTACATGCACACAATGAAGAAGCTCCAAACTCAGGCAAATCATTTCTCAATCCTGCTCTAGTGTCTTGACATCATGGCCCTTCTGCTTCTGTGGAAGAGATCTCCAACATGTCTCTTAGGAAAGGTATCCAAGAAAAGAAGCTGCAGTGTCATTGCTTTTCCCCAACTCCCTGGGAATCAGCTGAAATTCAACTGGAAGAGTTCACCAAGGTCTTCCTTCAGTGTTTATTCTGGACTCAGGGAGGCAGTTGATTCCTGTACCAATAGTTCTGCACTGCAGCTGATCAAGTGGCTGTTCAGGAGAATGTTTTATCAGGATTTCATTTGGCCTGAGCCAGTGCTAGTGCCTGCTCAGCTCCTCCCTGTCTGCTGCTTTACAGGCAGCGATCTCACCAGCAAGGCAGAAATGATGGTAAGGCAGGAAAAGATAAAGGGGGGAGCACAAAAGCAAAATGAAAATAGCACTAGAAAATTCCCTTTCACATAGATTCTTAGAATTTTCCATCAGCAATTCTTTTCCTACTTCCCCTGATTGCCACCTTCTTGAACAAAGAAGCCGAACAAAACTCTTGTGCCTTTGGGAGAGTTACCTGCAGTTTTAGGAAGTTTAAAGAATTGCCTTTGCTCCCCACTGTAACTTCTTCACAGAAAGGAATAATCAAACATGGGATTTGAGAGTTGTCATTAAAATAAGCGAATAGAACATTTAGCAATGACTGGCAAGGGATGGGGGAGGTAGAATGGCAGGCAAAAAGAGAATACTGGCAAAGGTAAAACAGGAATACAATAAGAGATGAGAGTGAAAATAAACAAGCTAAGAGAAATGTAAGCCAAGACAAATAGAGAGAGATCAAGAAAGAAAAGGATATGTGTGACATTCCCCTGTGGGAATGGTTTCTCCCCTCTCAGGGACCCCTAGGGCTTGTACCATGTAGTTTGACCCTTCCTTCCCTTTTTGACCCCATTGGCTGTGTCCCAATTTGCCCCACCCTGACAAGAGCTGAGAACAGACCCTGTTCCTCTTTGCCCTCCCTCTTTCCCTTCGGACATCACCTGGAATAAACATCTTGCTGCAGCTGAGGGTTAGAGCCTCTTTGGAGTCCTTTTTCCTGTCTTTTGATATATTCCTCCAGAGCCTGAGAAGGGCTGAGCTAGCTTAGACCTTCGGAGGGTTAGAAGGAGGATTTATATTCAGATATGAAAGAACCACAGACAAATAGGAAGAGAGAGACAAAAGGATGCAGGAGTACTAAATGAAGCAGCATAGGTAGATGGAGGGAGAGGGAAATCCCTTCCATGCTCATCAGTTTCAAACTAAGTAAAACAAGCACTCTAAAGATCTAAATTCAAACCCACAACTCCACATCCCTCAAACCCAGCTACTTTAATGCAGAAAAAATGGTTATTTTCATGCAAAACTGGATTGCAGGTTCTTCAATTATGGGATAGTCCTTATGTAACTTTATCATGTACTTAATTTTCAAGCAAATGTAAAGAAATACTTTCTCACTGATATGCTACAATATCATAGAGCTTCAAAATTGACATCACAAAATGACTAAGATTACCAAGAATTGAAAAGGTTAAGGCAACATATACAAAAGCGCTGTCAGAGACAAAGAGTGAAAAACTGGGAGTGAGGAACTTGCGTTTTCTCTAACTATTAAAGTATTGTTACATGTTAAACTAGTAAGGTATTGCAATATCAGAGGGAGAAAATACATAACCTCAAATTTCCATTCCATTAATACTGGTGAAGGAGTCAATCTACTAAGAGAAAAAGAAGAAAAAAACCCAAATTCAAGTGAAAATATGAACTTGTTTTGTTTGTAAACTCTGCTTCCAAATTAATTTCTTCTCTCCACTGTCCTGCTTTAACAAGGATTAAATCCTTGTTCATTTATTAATCCTTTAACAAGAATTAAAAAGAGAAACGTGCTTCAGATCTCACAGAAATTACCAGCAGCAACTTTGTATTTATGCTTCATTCCTGCAAGTGTCTACATGTACGAGTGTTTTAATCAAGGAATCCCTTGAGATCACACTTCATAATTAACATCATAAAGCCCTCACTTCCTACAGGTAGCTTTGTAGGAGCAAACTTAATAATAAAGAGTAATGCCACGTCAATTTCTCAAAAAACTTGTTCTGTTTTGAATCTGCACCTGTTCTGCTGATGTGCCAAGATGGAATCTGCGTCTCATAATGAAAATTTATTTGTGAGGATATCTGCTTCCAAGTGCTCACAGTCCCACAAACAGAAAGGGAGCTACAGTGCACCCAGCAAATGCTGAGAATATAAAACTAATGCCAAGAAAGATACTGCTCCCTACTGGCTCATCTAGGTAAGAACAGAGAGTAATTCCCTAACATATTTCTCACAGTTAAAAAATAGTAGTCCACAGATAAACCATGGTTTGAACTAGAAAACAAATCTAGTGACTAGAAAACAGTCACTAGAAGTTAAAATTAAAACTTGATTAGATGAAGCACACAGATTGGTTTCCAAAAGAAAACAAATTGAGCAGAATGCCAAGAAACCTCCGAAGTAATTCTTCATTATCTCTAAGCTTTATAAAGGGAGAATTAAAAAAAAAAAAAAATCCACGAAACACTAAAAAATTAACGAACTTGCTAGGATATAATAATGATTTCTGTCCCAGAGCAAGGATAGCTAAATCCTAGCAACAGTTACAGTTACATTAATTATTTTTAGCTTTGTCTACATGTAACTTTTCCCTACCCTCCCTAACTTTGAGCGAGATGTGAAAGCGGAAACCTGGAATCCTGCCACTGCAGATTAGCACTGATTTCATGTATTTCAAAGACTTTGCACAGAAAAACACCAGCAACAATTTCACAGACTTGACAGTTTGTAAAACCTAGCGAGATCCATACCTTGATTCCCACACATCAAAACAATCTCATTTAAGGGCTTGCCTAGCCAGAGAAATGCAAAACAAGCTGGGATGTCAATCTAAAGCTAAGAGCTCTTCTCTACTGACATCCCTCAGGGTCACTCACTGAGAGGTAAAAGGGTCATTCTGGGATTTCAACCCTTTCCAAAGGCACTGGCATTCAACCATATGAAAATGCTTGTATTTCATCACTGCTAAGAAGATTGGAATAACTGTTAGTTTTTTATTAAGAAAATTGTGTCATTTTCTTTTGCAGACTCTTCATTGATTTAAATCGGGGGGGGGGAACCCCCAAAAAACAAACAGAACTTCTGAGCATTTACCCAAAGCAGGCTTGAGGTATTTTAGTTGTCTAGCTTAGGTAGCCCTCTCACCTCTGGTACTCTAAGAAAGGCCTGTTTTTTCACAGTCTGCACAGACAGAAGAGGGGATTTTTTCCTGTTTCTGACCTGCTTCTGACTGTAGACCTTTTGGGTTTTTTTCCCAAAAATTTTGGTCTGTGAACTCTAGGCTGCAGTCCAGAAATTGTGTTTATTTTTCTACCCTCAATTTACACAATCAAATAACTCTAATCCCTATAAATATGCTCACTCAATTCCAAACGGTATTTTACGCTAACAGAATAGTTACCTTGAGATACCTTCTTCCAAGGTAAAATAGAACTGTTCCCTGTTTGCTATTTTCAATAGTGTGCAGCTGAAAGGATTTGAGCTGTGTTTTATCCATGCAGTAAGATAACAGATATCCCTCTTACACTGTGCTTTGGACACATACAGGAGCTACCAACAGTTTGGCAGTGTTTTGAAGTTGCTAAGCAAAAGCAGGCTAAGGAATGGCTGACATTAGACACCCATCTGATAAATTTTAATCCTACTGTGCAACTGTCAAAAAGAACAGAATGGGTTTGCAGGAGAATGGCAATAAAATTCTGCTTTCTATGAAAGGAGAGATACTTAAATTCTTGCTGTTCAGTTGGCTATCCAGTATCATATAATGCTGTAAAATTCCATTATCAATGAAGATGTCATAGCTAATCATATTCCCCCTCCCTCTGGCAACATATCAAGTAACAAAGGCAATTAAGAGTTTCAGGATCCTGCCTTTTCTCAGCTGTGCACATATCTTCTTCAGCTTAAGGTAGAACAATTGCAGGAAATGGTGGAATTGGAACTTTTTTTTTCCCCTCTGGAAGGCGACTTTGAAACTTAGAAAAGAAACACCTATCAGTGCTCTACTTACACAACCATGAATTGGAGGAAACTGGTTGCATCAAGTGGATTTAAGCTGACTGACATGACAGAGAACTAGATTGTCACTTCCTAAAAGGGATGGGCAAACACCCTCCCCAGATGCACCTTCCTCTAACATTTCCTTGCTTTTCCCTATTAACCCACTCAGGTATTCCACAGAAACCTTACTATCTGAGCATGAAAAAGGCACCCAAAAATCCTCCAAACATTTAGTGGAACAGATAAGAGCTGTTGCATGGAAATGCTATAAATACAGGAAGAGCCAACTTTGAGGGGAGGTACGTAAGACACCCGTTGTAGAAATCAACAGAACTAACAAATTCACTGCCTGAGGATACAAAACTATTCCTGAACACCCCAGTACAGGGCTAAATTCTTTGGGGTTAACACAACCCCTTAACTTCACAAGTTATTTATAATAGAAGGTCATTAAGTGCTAAAAACACGGGGATCAAAAGCTGTATGTTATTGCAAGCTATTACTTCCTATGGAAAAGTAATTATTAACAAGATCCAAAGACACAGTTGAAACCTTAACAGGAAAACTTTCAGCTAAGGAATAGTGAGGGAAGGGTAAGGCATTGCCTGGGGATTAATGACTGTCTGGTGAGAGCTGATGGCACCTGGCTGAACTTCAGCTGATCCCAGCTGATCCCTGAGTCCCAGGAAATGGCTTGAATCTCAATCATTATTCCTGTTGTAATATGACAACTAAATATGAACACACATGCACAGACACTACAGTGTTCTAACACGGGACTTGCTATTTCCTCTGGTATTCTCCAGGACATTGCTGCAGAATTAGAGCTCTGTAAATTAGCCAGCTTGAATCATTTCTCAACATGCCATTCATCTTATAATAGATTACATATGGTATTGCCACTTGTCAGGCTACTGCACAGACATTTTGCATCTATTTCTACATGTCTTCCTGTTTTAAACGTCTGCTCAGAGAAATAAAATCTCTGGTCAAAACTAGATTTCCTCCTTTAATCACATTCAGCCAGACATACCAGTTCTGAATTTAGCCTGGAAGTTTAGCTGACTGTGCTTTACCTCTTAAATTGTTGTTTCCAATCCTTGTATCTGCTCTCTTTCTAAACTTACACTGGTCTAGAATAGTATTCTATGCTCCCAATATTAATATTTCGCCTTTATAAACTGCAGAGGCTGACAGTGCAATGCACAAATCCTATAATGTCCACAATAAGCAAGAGAGTACTTTGGATGTGCATATCCTAAATGTGACTTTAACACCATCTATTTTAAGGCACAATGACCTAATCCAAATCCAGGAGGAATAAAGCTAACTAGTTTTGTTCAGTTGTCCCAGGCTCAGCACTATGGTGATTGACTTTCTTCCACTAGAAACAACAACAGATACTCAAGATGGAATAGCAGACTTTCACCTCATCAATGAATTTAGGGAGCCAGCAGCAACACTTGTCCAAAGCTTTTATGTAACCAGGCTGTTCTCAACACCAGAAGTACTACTAGGCATTCATATGCTGCAGGCATTTAACAGGTGAGCTCAGTTTAATTATCAATCATCAATAACTAAATAATAGCAAAAAATAATTAGGCATTAGCATATCTAGCTTATTTATCAATAAAGTCACTTTGAATTTTAGCAGTATTTTTGCATTCCAGTCTCCAGATGCACTCTCAGACCCAAAGAAAATCTAATTTTTATGGTCATCATAAAGAACTTGAGGCTGAAATGCAGACACACAGAGAGGTGTGTGGCCTTGTATGACCACACACCTCTGGGAACAGAGGTCAACCATTGTGATTTTCTGTCCCCTTAGAATAAATACACAGCTCCTGGAGAGCAGCTCATTCAACAGGAACTCTCACAACAGCAATCAGCCAGAAACTGACTGAAAATGAGAAACCTTGAAACCTTGAAAATGAGGTTTGCAATCTACTGGTTCATTATTAATGTGTGAACAACATGGGACAGTAAAACAACCACAAAATAAAGATACTTTTGTGAGTTCATGGTTATGTTTCATGACAAGTGTTGCTCCCACACAGTTAAAACTAAAATATATCATAATCCAATTACTTTTTCTTCTCCCTAATTTTGCAAGGACATGAAATACTTCTGAAAGGACCCTACTGAGGGACTCCTTACATTCATATTCCTGCACTGGGAGGAGGCAGCAGCTACATACACTCTCCTGAATGGGCAGCAAATCACTGTCTCTGTCTGTTAGCAGTGCTGGGCACCTGTGGAATGTGGCTACAGCTACACAGCATTGCTCAGAACTCAGGCTTTCCTTCCTCCAGTGGGTTGGGTGGAGTTTTCCCCCTCTTGGCTAAAGCTGAACTGCCATGCAGAGTGTAACTCTCCCACCAGGTGTGGCCCTTAATACTGATAAACATCTGCAGACAAGATTTGTCTCCTTCTTATGCCATGAGCAATGAAGTGAAATATTGCATTTTTGCTCTCTGGGGAGAGCTCTGGGACTAATTCAATTGCAGATTTTTTCCTTTTTCTCTGCCTCTAATCTAATGACTAATGCTCGGGCCAGAAAAGGAACAAGTTTATCCCAGCAGGAACAAAACCTCAGGGTAAAATGAAGGAGCTATTTTATACAAGGCTATGCAACTAAGGAGTCAATTGAAAAAAAAAAATATGGTTGCTTCATATACAGTACAGTAGTACTGTTCTGTTTCTGTCCTATCATATTGTATGATTTTCTTACATGTAAAGAGAATCTGAAGGGAAGATCCATATAAATTTTTTTGCTGAACTTCTTATCTGCTAATATCTCATAAACTATAAATGACAGAAATCTTAAACCTGCTGTGCTTCAAAAAAGTTAAAAAAAAATTAAACTAAATGAGAAAACAAAAAATGTGATAACTGGAGGATATGAGAAACAAAATCATCTGGCATTGCACCATTTGTCTCTTCTTCACAGCCAAGTGATCAAACCAAATTGGGTTTGATCACTTGGGTCCAGATTTGACCTATCTCAGTGGTAAATCCAAACCAGATCCAAACTAAAAAGCAACAAAGGATGACAGAGTACTGTGGCTGCTGATGGATTTGTCCATGATGTTACCCCACCCTCTCAGTTTTGAGAGACAGAAGTGAGACCGTTTCACTGCCAGAAAAAGCAACTGCCAGACCAACAAGGATAATGAACTGCAAATTACAGAGAAGAGAATGGTTGTTGCCCATTGTATGCTGATATATCAGATACTACAAAACCAGAGAGAGAACTCCTGTCCAGACTTAGTGGTTAAGGATGCTCAGAGCTATTTGGGAAATGAGCTGGGTATTATTAGAACACATTTGTTTTCTGCTTCAGCAGTAAGTCTTTGAACAATCACAACTACCTGTCCATTCTTTGAATAAAGTTTTCAATACCACAGCCCCATGCTCTCTGTAAACACTAGAATTGTACATCCAAATATTCTGGCTAAAAGGAGCAACTAAATTGCTGTCAATAGAGAGCAGTTTATCCAGAAACTTCTGCAGATGCAGACATCTACCACCTGGGTGGTAAATACAGAGCTCTATATATGTCAACTATCAGCATGAAAATCTCTGAAACAACTGAAGGTAACTTTGTGCACAATAACATTCAAGAGGTTTCTGAGTTCCCAGAATTTCTATTTAAGGATTCACTGAGTACTATATAGCTTTCCCAATTATCCAGAAAAAAAACCAATAAAGAACAAAGTAGGTTGATCTCTTGTGTGCTTTTTACGTTGTAACCACATCCTTTGTCATTTATAAGCAACAGTATAATGCTCCAGTTTGTTTTCATACAGCTCTTCCAAAGTACCAGACAATACATTTTTTTAGTCAGATAAATCTCACTTCAGAGTTGAGTTTTCAGTTTAATCATACACCGAAGGAGAAGGTTAATCCATTTTATGGGGGATGCACGCAGCTGTTGAACAAAGCCTCCAATAACTACCTTTTATGAAGGGATATAAATAAACAAAGTGGCTTCTATTTATAAGCTTCTAGTTCTAAGCCAGTGTTCCTTTCAATTCCACTGCCAGGCTAAGAAGGGAGACACAAGAATTGAACTGACAAGAGACAAAAGTTGACCTTCAGTGGCTGGGGGAAGTTGGGATGCAGGTCTGAATTTGAATGCCAAAGCTTTGGGGATTGTTTTTATCTGATTCACATCTTGAGGTCACTTCTCAGAATAACAAAGACCTCCAGGTAACAACTCATAACAGAGCTATGTATTTTTGAATACTAACTGAGATCTCTGAATATCCACCCACATTTATATCAAAGGATGGCAAGCACATGATGATTCTGTGAAAATACTCAAGGTCCTTTTCTGAAATCCAGCGTTGAGACAATATTTATCCATGCAACTGCATTGATTTCAGTGTAAACTGGGGTATTAAGTCAAAACAGAAACCATCAGAATCAGTTCTACAACTGACTTCTTGACACTGAATGTTTAGAAAAATATTTTTTAAAAAAATTTGTCTGATCAGTCCATTCCTTATGTGAGGAACATCAAGGGAAAAAACCAAACCCCCAGAACTGTAAACCATACATCAACAACAGTCACAGACTAAGAAAATTGTCATGTTCTAAAGAAACATATATATTTAATTAAAATTTACTATGCTCCATATGAGGTCGTTATAAAAACCAGGTTATGTACCTTTACTAAAGAATCAGAGGACAGATAAAATATAAAAGTCATGGATTGTAAAATAACTGAAAAAAAGGCAGCCTGGACTAGACAGAAGGGAAAAAATGACACCCTATCTATCATTAAAATATTTATGTAAGAACAGCAGGCTGTATGACTTATTTTTAATTCTGTGAAAAACTAACTAAACTCTAATGAGAAGCAGATAACCTGACTCTTTATCACAAGCCCAAATGTCTGAAGACACAGACTCTCTGGATGCTTTTCTCTATTTATTATTAACTGCAGTGTTCTGAACAGCTGATGTTTTTTGAATC
The DNA here is from genome assembly GCA_013400215.1 of Cisticola juncidis. Taxonomy (NCBI): domain Eukaryota; kingdom Metazoa; phylum Chordata; class Aves; order Passeriformes; family Cisticolidae; genus Cisticola; species Cisticola juncidis. The sequence continues at coordinate 2,328,697 of VXBR01000802.1, forward strand.
CAAAAGTCAGACACGTCAGCAGATGAACTACAGTACACCCAGTTATGTCAGTATTTTGCATGGCCTTTATCACTGGGCGTGAACAGTCACTTCCAGGCGTGTGAAACTCAGAATTACATGCAGTTCTCAGACAATCATAGCAATAAAAATTCCTCCTACTTAAAAAGTAACTTATGCACAGGAAATTATTGCCTTCTTCTTCTTGTTGTTGTTTGTGTTTGTCTGTTTAAGGAAACACTGTGTATAAAATCAAGCACTTTTTCAAAAGAATTGTTTTCATGTTCCCTTGAACATGAAAACCAGAATTGTTTTACCATGTTACTCATTGTGTGTTCAGGAAATTTTGCATAATGATGTTCCCTTGGTTGTTTCACATTCTGAAGATATGCTACAGTCCAATGAAAAAATACTTTCAAATTATACATTTCTGTAATCATTCTTGCTGTTACTAGAGATAAAAATTATAAATTTTGAATAACAGATAGCTAGCCATGTTTCAATACTATAATTTCATTTTTCATAAAATTAGTATCCAAATGAGAAGATTTATGTTTAAGTAGGAATAGGCTCTGTAGTATGCACATAACTCATCTAGGCTGTCCTTGTGCAACCTTAGATATTCTAAGGATTTGAATTACAGTCTGTGTCAATGATTCCCAGATTTCTTTCTTCCTTACTCACTTCCCTTTTGTTCACACTTGTAATTCAAACTGCTCCTACAGAATCTTCTCCAGATGTCCTCTTGCCAAATGAAAATCAATGTGTCAAAACCATCTCTTCTCTCCTCTCAGCTCCTTACCTCCTGTTCTGCTGTAACTGTCAACAATTCCACCATCCCCCTATTCCACAAGCCTTTTAATACTGGTATCATTTTCAGCTCTTCTCCCCTTGCAAAGCTCCACACATCCAAGCACATGCTTAATGTTAACCCTACTGCCTGCCTTAAAATCTCTCTGCAGCAAAGTTTCAAAATAGACATCAAATAAACATCAAGAGCCACAGACTGTCTGAATGAAATGAGGATTTACCAACCACAGAAAGCATTGCCTAAATCAGAGAGATGAGAAAATAAAAAACCTTAGTCCTGCAAAACAGGTTGTATTTGCTTGTTCATACCAGTTACTTATCTACTGGTTTTCTACACACAGGTAGAGAAAAATAGGAATGATACACAATGCAAAATAATCATTAGCAAGACAACAATAATTTAAGCTTACTTACTTACTTACTAAAAAAGAAAATGCCATCTTTCTTAAGAAGCCTGCCTCCTGTGAAAGTCTTAACACAATATCTTACACAACTCCTATTTCAAAGTCTGAAGACAGTTATGTCTTTATAACAGAACATGTAACTAAACTAGCTCTCATTACTGGACTTGTTTATTCACTTATCTTTGCTCTCTTTATTATTCGCACAACTTCACTTGGCATATGGGCACAAGCCCTTTGACTGCAATCTTTAGATTTAACCTTAGAACATAAGTAAGATTAAAGTCTTTCTTTCAGATGTGATTTCAAGGTCATTTTATCTTTTGAATGAGAGAAAAAAAAAAAAAGGCAACAAAACAGAAACTCAATTGTATTTTTACTCTATTTTAGAGTCCCTGGATTTCACTTCAATGGCATCTCCTTGAAGCAAATATTTTCCTAGGCAAGAATAACATGCACTTGTACATAGGGCTAAAAAATTACATTGTATGCAGCGTGAAAGATAAGAGATTTAATCTTTTTTGTTTCCTTTGGTCCATCTTAATTCAATACAAACATGTGAAAGATACTTCTCCCTTTGGAGGTAACAAGGGGATCCACTGTGATCTTTATGATTTACGAAATTCTCAAAACTAAGAAACTATAATGTATATTGTGCATTGTAAAATGTTAAAGTTGAAAGAGCCTACCCTAGTTTTCACAGAGAGGTAACATTTTCAAATTCAAGAGACAATCTTCTATATATATTTTTAATTTTAAAAAACCCCATTGCCTCAAGCATCTTATGCAAGTTGCCAGAAATAAGATTACCACGGCTTAACACTCAGTAAAATTCTTACTTTTTAAAATCAGAATTTGCTCTCATCTTCTAATCTGGCTCCTGCAGTTTTTTCATGCAGCTGGACTGAATGTAGCAGCGCACTTCAGAACCATAGAATGAGACAGAGAAGGGTTTTATGAAATTAACTAAACAAAAAATGTGAAGAAATTCAAACCCACTCTTCAGGAAACTGATAAAGACAAAGAAAACAAACAAAACCCACCCAGACAGTGGTAGCTCATTTTATTTCAGATAAGCACCATCAAGTTTGTACCAAATTTCTAAGTAATTTTTATATAGAACTATATGTTATTCACTAACTGTCAAGAAAGCCGAGATATGTTATAGATATTTAACACTTATCTTGTATCAAGGGGAAAAATCTTGCCTAATCTCAGTATTTCTCAACCATTAAGCAATATAATTCCCTCAGCACTGATTACAAAAAAGAAAATCCATGAAAATATTTTCAACTTACAGGATATGATCACTCCTGAGTGGTGCACTTGACTGATGATTTTTGACTGAGAAAATAGTTTCCAGAAGGAGATGATTCATGTAAACCCAAAATTTCATGGAATATAGCACAGGGCTTTTTTGAGGGGGGGATGGAAATCACATTCTCAAGTGATTAAATGTTGTTTCCACTGTCTTTGAACTTATCATTTCCCTAGTTAAAGGATGTTTTCATTGTCTGCTGCTCACATCTTTATAAGGACCATCTGAGAGTGTCCTTTTGCAGGCTATCTTCCCCTCCGTGACTCAGTGAGTTCTGTCTGTCAGCTCAGCTCATAAATAGGGCAAACAAGAACAGAGCCATATGGGAATATAAGTACAACTAATTACTGACTTGTTTTAGTTTAAGCCAAACCTGGACTTCATCCTAGTATTTTCTTCACATAAGCCATCATGTCACATGTTCAGGCAAAGTAAGGAACATTTAGTTTCTAAACATTAAAAGAGCTTAACATTAATAATGACTTAGCTGTCCAACTCCCCAGTTTTCACTGCCGATATTTATTTCCACATTTCCTACCAGGGAACCCATTTGAATCAAGCTTGATTATTTGTGGCGTGAAGAGGTGGGGGGAGAGCCAGTCCCAGCCCCAGTCTGTACACAGACTCAATTTTTTGGGAAACGGGCAATGGTTTGGAAGACACTGCACTCGCTCCATGTCAGCACAGTGCTGAAACACAGGTCAGAAACTAATCCCTCTCCAACTGAAAAAAGCCTTCCATGGTGCACAATTGCTCAGGCAGCAGCTCCACCCAGAGACTCTGCAGCAGACAAGATACAAATGACAAAATACGAACTCACCCTAGCGAGATGATGTGCTGGAAAACCGTAACAGCAGCCACCATGAGCAAAGTCCTCACTAGGACAGTTTTAAAAACCCTTTGTATGCTGTTGGCTGGTTGATCTTGAAGAGTCAAAAGCTAATTTTTCATTTATTTATTTAGGGTTATGGAGTGGGCTTGCTGTTACTTCCCTGTTTTGGTGCTCCTTTGGAAAACAGCTCTTTCTTTTGCTTTGCTTGCAGGTTGTTGGTACAGAATTTAAAGCTTTTTAGAACCCTCATATATTTACAGATCATTCAAAGAAAATCCAAAGACACAACTGAAGAATATGAAGGCAGTGCACTGAAAAAACCCAAAACCTCTGGGGCAGCAGCAGACAAGCTAAAGACAGTAAGAATACTAGAGAGAAAAATACAAATGGAAATTTTCATATTTGCAAAAAGACACGACAAAATGAAGAGTCAGATGGAGAAATTATTCTTGTACTACTTGGTTCCACTGTGAAGAGAATTTTATATTTAAGTGAAGCTGACTTGTGCTTGGTTGTTGAGTTTTGGTTGCTTCTGCAGGACATTCATATGCTGAAAAATTTTTAGTGCCTTAATTTAAATAATGGTCTTGTCATTCAAATGCACTTTAATTTAGTATATGAAGCATAAAAATACTATCACAACCCTCACAACAATTTCATCATTTCATTAATTGAGGCACAGAACTTGTTTTGGAGGAATACAATGGCTAGACAAGTTAGAAACAAGTATTATCCTAAATTTCTTTTCAGTATCAGCACAAAGAAACAGCCCATCTTTCTCAACATCGATTATCTGGACAAGCTCATGATTTTGCTCAGCACAATATTATCCACATTAATAAAAAAAATTCAAATCTCTTCAAACTAAGTACATTACAAAATCAAAGAGAACAGCATTTGTGTAGAAACAAACAATTGAACAGAATACTTGGCTTTTTTCCCTTTGCTAGATTTATTGAGAAAGTAGAAGCCAAATTATTTTCTTTTTGCTGTCGCTGTTCTTGGTTTTGTTTTAATTTAATGCCAATATCCAGAAAAAAAAAAATCTGGTTATTCTAAAAAATATTAAACCTAAAATTTCCAGAGAACAGAAGATCTTTCATAAAGGGTACTGAATACACCTCTTAACTTTCTCAGGTTTTATTTTCAAAATTATTTGGGCTGTTTGCTGCTTTCTGTAAGGTCTTTCCACAGAGAGGCAATTCTTGTACAGGAATCAGTCTTGGATCCAAATCACCTACTCTTACCACCCACTCAGAGACACCAAAGCCTCAGGGGTTTTTTTGAGGGACAAAATTACAGTTAATTTACCCAGACTGGAAGAGAATAATTTAAATATCTAGGCTTTGAGAAACACTCAGTTCTGAAAGGTGTTTTGGAGTATGCTTTCTTGGTGGTATGTCGTAATACATATGTCATGGCACAAGAACAAAAAATGAAAAAAAAAGTGTCAAACCACCCAGAATTCTCCATCCTGGCTTTTCCCATTGGATGCAGCCAGCATCAGGATCAGTGTAGTTTTTAAACAGCAATTGAATTCATCTGGATCATCATGCAAGATTGTTGTGTAACTCAATACTTACATGATTTTATTATAAACTGTGACAAATAACTAATGATTTAATCTCAATTAGATTACAAAGTAAAGCTCAAAATTCCATATGCATTTAAAAAATCACACACATTAATATAGTTTCTTTTTGTATGTCAACATAGATTACAGATTGCAGCTGCTAAAACATGGAAATTGCAGCACAATTTTCAGGATTAGTATCAGAACAAAAAAAAAAAAAAAAAGAGGGAAAATGTATAGAGATCACATTTATTTTAGCCATTTTTTCTAAAACATTCTGGGGTGTATTATATTAAACAATTTTATTAAGATTTTGTTATTTTTCCTTACATTTAGCTCTCAATCAGAATGAATTAAAAAAAAAAAAACTAGCTTTAATAATTTTAGTGTAAGTTCCTTTGAATATCTGAGAACCAGTAGTTTAATTCATGAGACCCATTCCCCAGCTGGTATTCATCATTAAAATACTACTGATTGCATTGGAGCAATGCCACTAACATCTAACAAGTCCTTGAACTAGGAAAATTCATAACAAATGAGAAAGCTACCACATTAACAAGCAGAGTACTTCAGTGAAATACTGAAGAAAATCTGTACAAATGGTCATGCTATATTTATTTGCAATTTGGCAAAAAATTCCAGAGAACTTAGAAACACGAGGAACATATTGCCCTAACAAGTAAATCCACTGTATTTTGTAAGAAGTTCTGCAATGTTACAAGGGTAGCAAAAGCTTTTTGTCATTGTAAGCTGTTGCTCCAATGCAGCATCTGCTGCAACCATGCAAATAATCAGATGAGTATGGAGCACAGCAAGGCAGCCCATTACACACAAAGTAGAAAATGAGAAAATTCTGTCACTACTGTGTCCAGTAGACAATATCTACACACCAAATGAATCCTTCTGAAGATTAATACCTCTTGACACAACTCATAAATAAAATAATTTTACATCTGTTGTGCTTGTGGCAAAGTACAGGTTCAATTTTATTGCAACAATCCTTACATCTTGCAACCCAGTACTGCGTGTCCAAATGTAAACACAAAGGCAAATGCTTAAGGAGTTTAACTCTGTTTACCAGTAGGACTTGTAGTTAAGTGAGTTTCACGTTTGCCCAATATTGTTTTGTTCTAATAGTGTCACATTTTTAAGAATTTGATTCTAGAATGACAAGCTGATAAATCAGAAAAGAGATAATTTGTTATTACATGCCTACAGAGAAACACTAGCAAGTAGGAGAAAGCAGACAATATATTAAACTTGGGTCTGATCCTAGAATACTACTTCACCTGAAATAGCAAGAGGACAAGGGAAGAGGCATCACTGTCCTCAGAGCAGCCTCCATGGCTTGGCTGCCAGATCTCTGGGTCTGGGAGGGTATGACAGAGGTCTCAGCTCACACTGACAATCAGGATGGCTGTTCCACTCAATGGCCAAATTTCCTTTAGCTTTGACAGGCTAACTTTTCATCTCTTACCATACCTCGATAACTCCCATATTGTATATGACACCCATGTGATATGACTAATTATTAAGCACAGTTTAATGTAATTTAACCAAAGTGTCTAAATGAAAAAGGGTTTTATGAAAGGTTCTCTCACTTTATTCATTTGTGTACATCACTGCAAAATTTTTATGTGACTGAGACTTGTCCCAAATGTGGCAGAAAATTTTATTTGCCGTACCATGTTATAACTGTCATTGCTTAACCAATTAATTCTAATGGAAAGGGAGAAAAAAACCCTCCAAATATATCCTCCAATAACCACAATAATCCTCACAAAAACCCCCACAAAAAACCACAACACCAATAATCCCACCTTAGTCAGAAATACTTCCAGGAATGCACACACTGTATACTTCAAATATTACTTCTTCAGGGATTTTGATTCTTGATTCACATCCATGTGCTCCCTCTTTTGACAAATATATCACAAACAAATCTTAGTTGTACAAACTAAACAGCAAGTGCATAAACAATTAAATTATGGCTCTACAAGTGGATACATGAACATATATCTGCAATTTGCATAGATCATGCTTTATGTTGTTAAGTTATTAAAGAAATTAAGCAGTCAGAGGCCTGGATTGGTCTTCTATAGTCTTTCCTAAAGGCATAAAACATATAGACTAAAGGACAATTCTCAAGACAGAAAAGGGTTAGGAATATCCACAACTGAGTGGACAGGAGAAGGCATTTTTCTCTTATTGATCAATGACCTGGAGAAGGGAGTCTTTCCCAGTCCGTGGATATCATCATACTCTTGCACACAGTCAAATGCCATGCCTGCCAAGCAGCTCAAGTCACCAAACTGTGAACAGGGAAAAACACAGCAGAAAAACTTCCATGTAAATAAGGGGAATAGAAAACTCCCACTCCACTGCAGGGAGGGGAGTGGGAGACATGGGTGTGGTGGAGGCAGAGACAATTTAAACCAAACCATGATGGCACCGAAATTGGGACTGGCAGTTACAGCTTTAGAAAAAGGACATTGGAATCATCACTGGCTCTTCTCTGAAATCAGTGACTCAGAGAGTGACAGCCAAAAACGCTAACAGATCATCAGATGTCATTCAGGAAGGGTATGAAAAACAAGTTCTTCATTTTGTGACTGTGCTATATCCACATCCTGAGTGTATGTCTGGTCATCTTGGAGAAGAAGAACTAAGAAAAGGATGTAATCACCTTAGAAGAGGCCCATTAAAGGCAGCTGAAAATACCAAGTGGATGCAATAACTGTTTTATAAGAACAGACCTAAATAGGCTGGAAAAAATTAGGGGGGAAAGGAAGACTGGAAGGGTAGAAATATAATCAAGGTTCAGATAAACCTTCAACAAATTTATGATGTGTAACACAGAAACAGAGAGGACAGAGTTGTACTCTCTAAGATGTCAAAACAACAGTTCTGAATGCTGAGGAAGGAGGAAGGACATTCTGTCATGGGAAAAAGAAAAAAAAAAAAACCAAAAGCACAGCAACAACAACAACAAAACAACAACAAAACCCCAAACCACCACATCTCAGTTCTTAATCCACTTCTTTGGTGGGGGTTTGTCCATTGGCCACTACTACTTTAGGTGTGGCACCTTCTCCTATGCTTTCTCTGAAGTCCTGTTCAGAGAAGTTTTCATTCTTGCCCCTGCTCAGACACCCCCTCCAGGCCTTGCATCTCTCCTGTTTCTCCTCCTTTCCTTGACATCTCTTGTTCTCTACTCCTGCCCAGGTGCACTTCTTGTTTCTCCTTTGCCCCTGCTCAGGAGTCCCTCCTGCCCTGGCATTCTCTCTTGCATCTCATGTTTCTTTTGCCAAGGCGATGCTGCCATTTCTTCAACAGATTTTGCAGAAGCACCACAGCCTCCTGCCTGGGCTGGTTCTGGTGCACAGGGTGTCCCCTGCAGAGCCAGGAGTGTCTGTGTCAGTCCCTGACCCGCCTGCAGAGAGGTCTCCCTGCAGTGTCCCTACTGCCAAACCCCTGTCCAATACACAGAGAGCAGGAATTATCCAATCTGCGTTCATTCTCCATGACCTCTCCTCAACACTGTTGGAGGCACCCATGGGCTTTACAAATTAAGTAATTTTGGGGGTTTGGCTATGCTGTCAGCCATGAAATTTGTCAAGGCTCCTTTAAATCAAAACCATGGCCTGAGGCAAATATGAATATATGTATTTATTCAGAGCTTTGAAGGCATCTTGATTTCACTCATGAAGTTTCTGCAAAATCCATTTATTTACACCTGCCTTACCTAAGTGTGTATGGGTACCCCACAGGAATTTTAAATGGCTGGGGAAATTAGCATTTTTAAAATCCAAAAGGAACATTTATCCATTACAACAGAATTGTAATGTTCTTTCTTACCAAGTTTTGAACATCTTAATTACTATTCTCCAGAAGGAATTTTCAGTCCCCAGCCTTGTAATAGAATTTGAGTTTCCACCAGCACACAACCTCCATTTGCCCTCAAATTAAATAATAATCTATTTGTAAAGTAACGTAGCTAAAACCATCTTATTTTTCTACCTTTTAACATAGTTTACCAAAATAACTTATTCCAATGTATATTTTAAAGATTTACCAAAGCACTCATGATAGAAGGTCCCATAGCTATAAATTTCCTTAAGATACTATTTCAATAATTTTCTCATCTAAAAGACAACTTGCAGCTGTTGTGTTTTGAAAAATTTTGGCAGGGATGTATTTGTATGTTGTGAATGATGTCACCATCTTGTGACAAGCTACAGAATGCTTTTGGCTGGGTCAGACTTTGTCTAGGCCACAATTATCTACATTTATTTTAAACTTTTAATTGAAATATATCTTTGAAATGAATGTGCATGCACACATACAGCAATGAAAAACGATCCCTTTTGCTTGCTGCATTTGAGTCATTAATTCATGATACCCAACAATACCATATGTTTCTTCTCAATAGAAGCATTTAATTAACACATGGGATCAGATAGATTTACATGGAAGCTGGGTTTTTATCTTTACCTCCTGAGAAATATTTTCCCAGCACACGTTGTGTCTTAAATAATTGCTTTCTGTAAGGAGAATTTTGTTCTAAACAGGGCTGATCCATGGTTGCAACAGTCTGCAAAGATATTTGCATATGGTCTCAAATAGGACAGGGAAAATCACCATAAAAGCAGAGGTTGTGTGAGAAGCTCAGGGGAAAAAAGACCATGCAGCTGTCAGGCATGCCTCCAAAAGGGCTGGGCATGAGGAATGAGAAGTGGAGCACAGAGAAGGGGAGGCTGAAGAATGACCAAGCTGCCACCTCTGCAGAATTGAATTTTGCCATCACCAGGCCTGAGGACTAAATAAGTTAATTCAATTTGTTTAATGAGCTGGAAAGCTTCTAACAAACCCTGCTTTTAAATGTCTGGTCAGGAATACAGAAATCTTTCCAAAGCATTAAATCTACTACTTGGAGAGGAGAGGAAATGTTCCCTTGGGATAACGATTAAGTGTGGTGAGGGACAGAAAAGGACACAGTCCTGTCAGGAACCTCAGCAAGGCAAAGCGTTTTTCCTTGGAGCAGCCAGTCTTTTCAGAAATGTTAATTACCTTTCCCATCTCCAGACACACTCTGCCCTATTTGGGAGCAATCCAGGTAGGAGGCTGGGAAACAAGTTTCCACTTACAAGGGTGTTTACAAATTTTTTTTACAAAGGTTTGATTTATTGTTTCGGAGAAGTAGATGAGGATTCTGCCCTCAGACAATTTTCCCCTTGAAAGATAACCATGAAGGAAAAATGTAAATCAATCTGATGTTACTATGTACAAGGAATCCCTCAGGATTTTTCTCAAAGTTTGTTTCTGCCCCCCAAAATTTAGATCTTTTTTACTTCAAAAGACATTTATAGTGGCTTTAAAACTCACTGAGGGCACTAAGGTGTATGCTAATCTTCGACTTTGAAGAGAAGCCTTGCTTCAGCTCTATTCCAACTATTGTATGAATCTTTACAATACAATCTTTGAAACCAAATAGAATTGATATTACACAGAATTGTAATAAAATGTTCTGTATCTATTTTTTTCTTTCCTGAAGCAAGTTACATTTAAACAGCTTCTTTGACTCTCACAAATTTCAGCAAATTACAGTTCCCCAAACAGAATATTTGATTTCCATCTACCATATCATGCTCCTCTATGCAGATTATCTGTTGTCTTCTAAAAAAACAAATATTCTTGAAGAATTTATTTTAAAATATATTTGACCATCCAAGTTCCAGTTTTATTTGTACTCTTTCAACTTGGACTCTTTCAGCTTGGCACAGTAACAGGGAAAAAAGCAGACCTCACTATATCATTCAAAATTAATTATCCATACAAAAGAAAAGTAGTAATACAGAACATATTTCATATTCCAACAAATACTCAATGTCCTTGAAACTGTTTTCCAAGAGAGTTAAAGCTATTGGTATGGGTTTGAGCAGTGCATACTGGCTAAAATAAAGCTGAAATACCTCTTTTCCCACCCCCAAAGAAACCGTGTCACAAAGCAAGTTCTGTGCTGTAAACCAGCAGGTGCACTTCTAGCAACCATATTCCCAAATGCTTAGAGTTTCTCCAGTGAAGAAGCTTCTCAAGTGTAAGAGGGAAAAAAAAGGGAACCAGCTTTCTCCTTTCTTTTACTTTTCATTTTTAAAATATGTTATTTTTAGTAATAATACACTTGATGAGATGGAGAAAGAAAATCCAAGTCTCATGATTCCTAATAAAGAACCCCAAATGCAGTGTTTCTAGAATGTCAGGATTATGGAAAGATCAGCCTTGCTAAATATTTACAGATGATCAATAAGAGAGAACATTGTTTCTTTGTACATTACATGTCGAGTCTGTGGTTCTGCAAATGTGCAAACCATTCAAAGTTTTCTGTTATTCTTCAACACTACTAAGCCTCATTCCCTAAAACACTGGAACAGTGTAGCTCTCAAGCCTTGCAAGTAGCATATAGGATCTTTTCCATAAAGCAATTCTCACTTTCTGTGACATGACTTTCCTGGTAACACACTACAGCAGGGAACTGGAACCCAGCAGGAATTACAAGAAGCCACTGCCCAATGCTTGTCAGCAAATAGAAACTGGGCCAGTTTGGTAAAATGGTTTCCTGGTTGCTGATACAACCCAAACTCCAAGATGAATAACAACAGAGCATAAAAAATGCTGCATGAACTGAACTTCTATTAGGCATTTTGCTGAAAATGAGTAACTGATCCTCTCTGCTGAAAGGACAAGTTGAAAATGTTCTATCTCTGATAGGTATGATAACAGCCCTGATACAACCTGCTGAAATGGTAACAGCCCCTTTTTTCCCAGCCAGTTGCAAGAGAAACCATTCTGCTTGCAGGCACAGAATGAGGTTACCAAGTGCTTGTCTCTGCTGGTGCTCTGATGCATCTGAATTACAAGAGCAATATTATCTGTTGTGGTAAGAGACAGGGAAGAAAACAACTGCATTAGAATTCTTTCACAAGACATTTTAGCTGTCAATGCTATTACATTAGTAATCATGATCATTAAAATTTTGAACAGAGAAATACATCTCTTTACTAATCAGCAGAACAATTGCAATTGATGCTGTTTATGCTATTCTACTTTAAGATTTCAGATACAGAAATTTGATAAAGAAAATATAAAACACTGCCCTACATACTAACTTTATTTCCTATATTGCAATTTTTTCAAGTTTAATTCCACTCTATTTTCCTGTAACCTATGGACTAAAATGACTCCTTCTTTCAGTTATTTCCAACTTCTGTCTCATTGTGTCTGCTACAAGAACTATAAGTAATCAAAGTGCAACCCTCTTCATCACCTTCAATTCTTCCTCAAATTGTCCCAGGTGATTTATTTGCAGCAGGAGTGTTGCTGGGAAGAATGGAATGCCTGTAACTTTACTATTCCTGCAGCATTATGAAGCATTTGTTGAAAATTGCTACATCAAGATATTTTTAAAATCTTTTCGAGAAAACAGAGCCTGAGAGAACTAATACAACATTCTAAATACCCAGAATATCTAGGTTTTCGAAAGTGAAAACACAATGAAGAAAAATGAAAGATTTATTTAAAAGTTATGCCTTTTGCAGCTTCTTATCCTTTTGTTTTTTTCATTTTGTTGATGCCAAGTAGCACTTTAAAACTTCACAGTTAAAACATCACTGCTTTCAGTGCATTCCACCTTTTTTACTCCTTTTGGATCGATTCATTTTTCTGATGCCATAGGAAACCCAGAACCAGAAATTTTTGCTTATTTCTTATTGTAATACAGACAGAACAATGGCTAAATTTCTCAAACACTTAAACCACTTCAGAGTGTTCTGATCCCTTATTACAGGCAGTAAATAACCTTCCAGATATAATGGCATAAGCAAATATTTTTAAATTCTAGCCCCTTGTGGGATAGTCAGCATTGACTTGTGGAAGAAAAGGGCACAGGCAGGGCAACTTTAAGCACCAGGAAGTCTTTGAAGGAAATCAATGCTCTATCACATAAACACAGAAAAGCTTCTTTCTGATAGAAAGAAACTTTAATTTTCTTCTCTCTTCCCATGGCAGAAGCAAGGCCTAGATGAAAGGCTAGATGTGATAGTGCAGCCTGCTAGAACCGAGCTGCAGTGCTGGGGCGGAGAAGCACCCTGTTCCTAAGAGCATCACTGAAATGCACTGGACCTGAATAGAGCATTGCATTTAAAACACAGCAAAGATCTACTCTTGGCTGCAATTAAAATAATGGAATTTTCATCTGTCTAATGCCCATCACACACTGCTGTGGCTCTTTGAAAACACAAAATGATAATTAAAAAAAGAAGATGTTATTTTGAGGGAAGATGTTTGAAAAGTTTGTTGTGGGAGTTGAAAACTTAGTGACCTTAGTACTTCATTGATGGTCATCTCTTCTGAAATGTGGGGAAAAAATCCAAACCCTAAAAATCATTCCCCCCCCACATCTTTCACCTGGTTTTCTTTAAACTTGAATGCATTTCCAAATATATATAAAAAAAACATGTAATCATTAACAAATCTGTTATGGATCAGAACACTTACTGTCACATCTGTTAACATTTAGTTTTCCCCAGCTCCTCATCCTGTCTCCCTAGATTATGGTTTCTTTGATATGAGACTAATTTGTTATGATGGGTTTTCTCTTTGCAGGTGTTCCTGTGATGCCCAACACCTTGTCCCAATTTTCTTAGAGCAGGCAGCCTTTTCGTCATGAGGAAAGTTGTGCTCATGATGATTACATGTGCAATGCAATAAATTGCTCAAGACAGCTTTGCTTGGAAATGCATGAAAAATCAGGTCTCACATGGGAGAAATGCCAGGGAAAAAATCTCAGCTTTCTGACTAAAGTGACAGACATGAAATCCACAATGAGAATCAACAAACTTCTTAAAATAATGAAAATCACTAACCACTTAATCTCTCTATGCAGTTAATTTCCTCCATGTTCCCTACATCTCTAAATACATACCAGACTGTTCGTGTTTAAAAAATCCCCCAAACAAACCAAAATGCCCCACAAAAATACTCAAATTGGGAAACCAGTACGAATTCATTACTTGCCCCTAGAATTTTAGCCCAAATATGCAATGATTCAGGTAAGCATTAAGGAGCCAACAGCTATTTTAATATAACTATATATTTTGACACGTGAGTAAAAAATTTGGTGGGTTCTGTCACTGATTTTAATGGGAACAAAATATCCTGAAATAGGTATCATGATTGTTAAATAAATTCTTTGAGGGGAAGAAATTGTTCCATACTCATAAAAGAAACAAAACCAGTTATTAGCCAAGTCTAAGCTGGACAGCCATAAGACAAGTCCAAACATCACATAAGAATAATTATGTTAAACCAAAGATAAGTTGTTGAAAAACATCTCTTGTTTATGAGGCCCAGTGCTTCCAGTCTGAGCAAATAACATGAACTACAGCTTGTAAAAGGTTAAGTGTCCATTTTTAGAAATGGACAGGCAAATATTGTGATGAACAATTTTATTTAAAAATGGATCTTATTTTGAAATCATAATGCAATCTTATAAGCCTTTGTATGGTTTTCTCTCATGTAAAAAAATTTAAATAATCTGCTTTTGTTATCAGGTTACAGTTCATCATGAGAAGAAAAAAATATATTAATAATGACAAAAGATAATTGGTTATAGGTCTTATCCTACAGTGAACTACAAAATCTTATGAGGAAATACATCCTAATAAAGTTAATACATAGTTGATAGCCATATGATGATTTTTTTACTTTTTCTGATATAAGTCTGACATGTAATTCAACAAATGTTAATCTAGAATCCATCCAGGTTAAATGCAAGATTAACTTTGTGAATGTAGTTAGGTCTGCGGAATAGGCATGAAAGAAATGTTTCTAATTTCCCTCAGTTTTCACCCTGCAATCATCCTATTTTAAATGTCAGATACTGGTAAATTTTACAAAATATTTATCATACAAATCAAACACCAGGAGGTTTTGTTTGGTTCTTCATGCTTTTGCATAATTTTTATTAATTGGATTCAATAAACACAACTAAATTTTCATGGTTTTCCTATGGAACTGCTGATGAGAATCCCATTATCTGTGATTTTTAACCTTAGCTGAGAACATTGCTGCTCTTTATACCTAACAAGTTCAGCCAACACCGTAGCATCAGAGTGGCTTTCTGAAACTCATCACAGTTTATCCTCACAGCAGCCCAGCAAGGCCAGAATATGCCATCCCTATGTTTAAAGTGGCAAACTGACATCCTGAGTAAACTGAATTTTTGGGAGAACTAGAATCAAGTGTAACTACTCTGACATTGTGCTGCTAAACTAGCAAAGACAAACCTTTCTCAGCCTGGGTTGTCTTCCACCTTCTGCCCTCCTCCAACGTGCTTCTTACACATTGGAGCCTTGATCACGAGGCACTGACCATGTGCTTATTCTGTCAAGTGTACCAAGACCTGTCACTCTACTGCACCATTCCTCTCATCCTTTAGAGTTTGTTATTTTATGAGCTATAACAGGTATTGCTTAGCTCTAGTCATCTCTGCCTTCATTAAGCAAAGGCATAAAAAGTCATATATTACTATATATTACTTTTGTTTTTCTATACCCTCATACCTCTCTAGTCTGGGAATTTTGAGTCAGAACTGTGATGTACTATGGGAAAGGCTCAAACTTCCAGTAATTCTAGAAGCAGGAAATACCAATGAAAACCTCTTTCTCAGGGGACACCCAACCTAAATACATGGATCTGAAAAATTCAGATAGTCAGAAAAGAATGTATTGCTTGGGTGTTCAGCTCTGCTGGCATTTTTGAGCACATTTTGTACCATATATGTGATATGTTGTTATGGTCAGGTCCAGAGGTTCAGAAATATACACCCTTCAGAATGTATATTAAAATATACAATACCTACATTACACTGAGGGTTTTATCTCAAGTAGGACATTATTCTATTTACCTTGGACTTTGCGAAATACTGAACTACCACCTTTAGTAGTTCAGGCTTCAGATCCCAGGAACAACTTCGTGACTCTTATTTCTCTAATAATTATTCCCCAGTAAGAAAAAAAATCATTTATTGCAGAAATGTAAAACAAAATTACTCCTGTGCTATCCAAGAATACTTTGTACTTCAGAGACGCCTTTTCCTACACGAGGCATTTTACTTTTCCACCCAACTCATCTAGTGTATCTTAATTGTCATCCACCCATTTTCTCATTATATTCTCTTTACTGGCTAAAGGAGACCTATGATAGAAGCCTTAATTTTTAGTTGAACCTAGAAGCAGACATTCAGACTCTCCTGTGCAATAATGGAATTTCTAGATCATTAGGATATTCATAACTTCTACAATATCACTAAAATTATATTGCCTACTTCTGAACAGCAAATATGTAAGTAGATTTTTCAGTGAAACACTGGAAATGTGACCAGAATGCATTACATAACAGGAGATCAAAATAAGATGGTACTGATTTGATTTCTCTTTTCAAAAAGAGTAACCTGAAGTAAAACCACTTCAGGTTAGTCTATTATGGCATGCCTGGAAGTCAGGCATCCTTCAGTTTTTATAATTTACTTAATAGCAAAGGATCAACAATAAATATAATATATTTCAAGCTGTAATCATCCTCAACTCCTCCCTCCAGAAATAACTCCTTTGACTATGGTGAACTGAATTCTGTGCATCTGTGCAAAACAAGAAATTTGCAACTCCATGATCATCAGTTACCAGCTGCTTCCATGACTGACAACATGCTTTCCATTGGCCATTCAAGACTGGACATGCACACAGATAAGTCCTCTTCATTGTTCCCTTTCCACAAGGAAAAACCCCAGATCCAAACCAACCAAACAAAAAAGCCCACAACACATAAAAAGCTTTGATTTCTTTCACTGTGCATTGTTGAAACAAAGAATGTGTCTTTCTCCACTGATTCAATGCAGCATTTAAAGTCCCACTGTATTTCAGAGGCACAAGGGTGAACAATACCTCATTCTGAAGGCATCCAAAGGAACGGCTAATAAAAACACACTCAAGTGAAAAAATGCTTAAAATAACTATTTAAAATCTACTGAAATCATGTGCATTTTACTTTATACTATTCAAATGTGTTTCAGGAACTCATGTTATAGCTTTACCCAGGAATTCTCTCTGAGATAACACGTAACTTGCCTCTCTATACTAAGTAATTTAGGCAACATCCTCTTTCATCAGACATTTCCACAGGATTCACTTTTTTTGACCAATATTTAACATTTATATAATTCCATCAATTCTACCTTTGAAGCCTTACCTTTAAAAATCCAGCATTTCTTTACAGTCAATTAGTCCCTTAACATCAACTCCTTATTAACTCATGATGAATAAATAATTCATATTTAGTATTTCAATAATTGATATTTAGTATTTCAATAATTCATTTGGATCCAAATGAGAAATAAAAACCTGTTGTCTTGAATCTGAGAGGGCAGTGTATCATGGCCATGAGTACTTGGCCTACCAACTCCCAAGAAGGGCAACCAAAAGCTAGATGGGAACATTTTGTTGTTGTTTCAACTTAAAATCAAATTCTGCCCATTCCGAGTGGGCAGATATGAAGGAGATGGTCAATGACAAAGCATGAATAAAGCAACAATTTGCTAATATTAAACCTACAATTTTCTGCTTTTCGTGGCCAAAAAAGTGCCAGAGTAGACATTACCTATCGATGCCGAAGAGCTTAAGATTCCTGATGCTAATAAAAAGGCACTTATTCTCAAGATCTGATTAACCAGCAGTACACAATTTTAATGCTTCCATGGACCTTCTGCCATCACCAGTCTTTTCCTCTGTATGCTGTTAATGTCTATTCCCCATGGCACTGCAGCCCTTTTGCTCCATTCAAGAGAAGCTCCCATTGATATTTACAGAGATCAACCCACTATGGCAGTTCCTCAGCCATTAGTGCAGTTTCTTGAGATTACTACAGTTGAGGCACTGTCTCCTTTAGTTTGTTTTGTACCACTTTTCAGACAAACAAAATGTGAAAAATAGTTCCATATTCAGGCCAAAGAATGAAAACTTAGTTTTTAGTCACCCATGTTTAGGCATAGAGAGATAAAAAGAGAAATTTTTTTTTAAGGAAAAAACCCATGTAAAAGAGCTGAGGCTTAAAATGTAACACTCATTCAATTACCATTTGTCTCTAAGTAGGACTCCAATTGTTCTAAGAGTACAACACAATTAGTTTCATGTTTTGCTTGAATTCATCATTGTTACTTCATACGACCTCTGCATAAAAGCTCAGACTTTTATGAGAAGTCTTTTGACTGAGAAATAGGATTTCTCTCTAAAAGAAAGACAAATCAATAGCTAAGTTGCCACCTCATACTGAAAAACTTAACATTCTGCTTCAAACTATAAAAATTTTGTGTTTCTTACAAGTTGTTGGCCTAAAATCTCACGTCATCCAAGTGCCAACAAGGCAGACAAGCAGAGTACATGCAGCGAGGCAAAATCTGGGAGCCTAAACAAACGAAGGATGAGACATGAACCTTTATTAAGAGCAAAAGGCAAGGCTTAGAGCTGGCTCATATCACTAGATTGTCATAGCTGGCACAGGCAGGAAGGGATTTCACTTTTTATTTGGCAACAGCTTATATTACAGAGGCCTTATGGACTACTATCTATAGGAAGCTATGGCAGATTCTGTCAGCAGAAGTTGACACAGAGCCAGCCTCCAATTTTACACTTTGCCAGAAGTCAACAGACATCAGACACCTACTGACAAATAGCAACTCTTTAGAAGCTTTAATACACTTAAACTTGCAAATGTTTCTGAGATGGTTTATCTCTTTTGGAAGGATAAGAGACATTTATGGCTCCCCAAGACAGTATTTTACAAATTCTAGCAATGCTCCTTGCCCTTCAGTCCAGATTACTGTGTTTGTGCACAGAATAAAAGCTGGTGATTTCTTCTATGTACTTGTTTCATTCAGATTCACAGAGATTCTTTGTTTGTCCGTGTTTCAGAAAGTAATTAAGTATTGGACCTCATAATAACAGCAGAAAGAATGGGATTCTTTGCTCAAAGAGGACTTCCTGTCACCAGGAAATTAAATGTTTCTTCTGGCAGACAGTAAAGTACACACAGAAATAAAAATTAATCTGTAGGCTTACACTTACATGCTTTCTCAAAGTTAATTAAGAAGGAAGGTTACCCAAGGTTCAATGAATGAGGCAATGCCAATTTAGGAAGTGATCTTAATTTACAAGAGAAAAAAAACCTCCAAATTTCAATTGTTGAGCAGATATAATAGATTCTCGTATTCTCTGATTTCTTGAAAGTGTGACTCTGAAATGCTGTATGAATGCAGGTGGGCTTTACCCAGAGAAACCCACTCCCAAAAATGAATAACAGTGACAGTTGATTGGATAATTAACACAGAACCAGGGTAGATCCTGTCTCCTCATTAGCCTGACTTTTACAGATATCAGAAACACATAGAGGGAAAACCAGTTCCCAATTCGTGCACAGGCAATTCAAGAACTGAAATTCCACAGGTGCAAAAATTCCCCAAATTTTCATGTCAGTAAAAAATAATATTTTAAAAAGATCAATTGCTTTAACACTATCAGTGCTATAACAAGGGGAAAATTTAATACTATTTTTGAGATGACAGTAGTTTCTCAATCATCCTGTAATTAGTGACTTTGTCAAGGATTAACTTGTGTATGTGTTTTACCTTTTAACTTGTCATTTTTACCCCAAGATAGACCTCAGGAGTGACAGTACAAACCAAGTAGCAGATGTTACTTGATTTAAAGGAAGGGCAGGAGAGTAAAGACTTCAGAATTTTTTTTGTTTTTCTGACAGTCATTATAACTGCCTGCACTACTGAGCTTTGATCTTCCAATGAATTCAAAAACAACATATTTATCACCTCTCTTCTACCCCATTTTTGCAGAAGGCGTATTGATACTTGGATAGGTGAAGAAGTCACTTCTCAGTGATGGCTTGAAATACATAGTGAACTTAGAACTTAGTGGTACAGAAACAACTTACCCTCTGGGAATAAATGTAATTAGGAAAACAGGACTAATATAACCCTAGAGACTAAAAATACGTGGGATACAGGATTTAGCTCTCCTAGGAACAGTGTGACAGGAGGCCAAGCAGGGGCATTCTGCTAGATTCGGTCATACAAATATAGCCAGAATAAAAAATTCTGCAGTATAACATTTACAGTCCTGTTTCAGTTAAGGTGCTTTCTGAAACACACAATTTACTCATTTTCAAATCTGTCTCTGTCACCATCCAAAACACTGGTCTAGGAAAAGCATTTTAAATACCTATATTAATTTCACTTAATTCCAATAAGCAATGACCAGAAAAGAGGAGCTCACGCTTTCGGAAAGTCTACATAAAAATTATCCTTCAATGCCACACATTCTTTAAAAATCTAGGATAAAACATTGTAGTAGATCACCAATGATACTTTAGGCATTTGCTGAATATTTTGGAAATGCTATAATTAAAGTAACATCCATGCAGAGAGACAGAGAAACAGTTCACTGCTTTCAAATATATTTAGGGCTCCAACCAGGCACTGAAATTTTTACATGTCCTGTTCATGCTCCACAGCCCTGGGATCAGGACACAATTGTTAAGCAAACTTCTTCAAAACTACCAGCACCAACTCACGACAGAGCTGCACAACTCATTCCCAGATTCATTTTCTCTAATGTTTTTATATAATTCATGGGCTCTAAAAGTACTCCACAAAAGCTGAAAAGCATAAAGCTAGCTAATCTTTATGGCAGGACAGGGGTTTTTTTGTCATTCACTAAGCAAAAGATTTATGCATGTGGTAGAAACATGAAATAGTTTTGCTTTACTGTAATAGACTTCGTTGCTTTATTTTGACTTTTGAAAATGTTTAGATAAGGTCAGAGCAAAATTAACAGGCAATAATTACCCTCTCCAACAAAGTAAGTCTAAGTAAATCTATACTGCTTCTCCATTAAGAATTCCATAGGCCGCTGCATACAAAGTTAGGAATTCCAGTGGGTCATCAAATGCTTTCTAGCTGCAAAGATCAGTTTGGAGCCACTTTTATCAAATGCCAGGAATAAGGAGAAAAATCTTGCATGTTTACTCCATGCTGCTCTGGCACGTAGCCAACAATAGCAAAGGAACTTGGAACTGCAGGACTAAATCCCCATTTGTCTCACCCTTGTAGTCATAAAACTGTTTATGCAGATAAAAGGACTGACAGTTGTATCAAGTGCTGTGCACTGAATTACTGAAAGCTTCCAAATACCCTTTAAAAAAGAAACTTATAGCCTTAATAAATCAGTTTCTTAACAGACAGCATGAGAATTAATGCCACAAGTAAAACATGTGTAAAATATGGTGGACTTGTTGTTCTGTGGCAGGGTATGATTTTGTCTTACTTTGCACAAGAAATACAATCTCAGAGAGTTACCAGCCCTATATTGCACAAGGAAAAATATAATCTAGAAGATTTACAGTGTTTGTACCAAGAAAAAAGAAACTATGTATGCCATGTAGAAGGGAAAAATAAGAACAACAGGTGGCAGACTCAAAATTGTTTTAACATAAGTTCTGTAGTTACAGCAAATATCAACTGCTGTGGAGAAGGCTAAAACAAGCAGGGAGTAGAAATATGTTTTAATTGCTGCACTGCTTATTTTTGTAAGCAACATGACAGTAGTCACATTTAAAACATCAGACTAAGTAAAAGCAAAAGGATTTAGAAAGCTAAGTTAGAAGAATTTCTGATTGATTCTTCACATTTCCCCTAAACATTTTTTTTCACATCAGAAATAGTATTAAGAATCTACAACTGGCCTCTGATATGGTCTTCTCATGCAGAGCATACAATAAGTGCTTCCATGATTAATTTGGTACATTCCAGACACGTGGTTTCACAAGAGGAAACAGTAGGAAAATCATCACAAGGTATTCCTGCTCTCCATGCAGCCTTGATCCCCCTTAAGCCAGTTGACTTTGACAGAAGCATTGGCACATCATGTCACAGAGAAAGCAGTCAGGACAGAGTTGGTAGATGGAAAGGGTACTTTAAAGTTCTACTAGCACTAAACGCTTCAAAATTAAGGACCCAGGCACCCAGCTGGTAGATAATTGAAATGCCAGCTTCAGCAGCTTTCCCTGGTGCTCACAGCCTTCCCACATGCACCCCATTTTCTTACTTCTACTTATTTATGCCAGAATAACTCGTATAATTAAAAGCCTAAAGTGTACAGGGTTAAAAAATGTAAAGCCTTCTTTCTTGATGGGCTACTTTCACCCTGAATTAATTCAGACATTCGATTTACAAGATTCTGCAAAAGCCCTTTCTCTGACAGACCTGAAGCAAGGAAAGCTCTGGTCACAGCATTTTTAAGACAGCTTTGCTACAAGAAAGGCATCTCATGGAACTAAACGGAACACAAGGGAGAAAACAAGTCCTGCATTACAGCTTTGTTACTCTGCACTGCTGGTTACATTTCCCACAGATGTCCCTACTAAACAGCCATAAAATGGAACAGCGCAGAATAAACGAGAGATAAATAACATAAGTCATTTGGCATGGGTCATACCTCAGGTGACAATGCTTCAAGCATCAGTGCAACAGAAAAATAATAGCAATGAACTTGGAGGAGATAAAGAAGAAACGTCCAACTCCCATGAACACACATAACAATCTACAAGATTTTGCAAAGGATTTTCAGCCTCCAGTAGTTCAAAGAAAACAAAAAAATGAGATTCTAAATATGGATTTAGAAACCTTACCAGAGAATGGAATAAGCAAATATATCAGTATTCAACAGCTCTTACAAGTATAAAGACTGCAAAGCATATGCAAGGGCCCTAGGAGGGTCCATCCTGGAGGCTTGTCTGGGCTGGGGGCCAAGGCAGGGAGTGCAGCTGCAGCCTGTCCTGGCTGTCCCCCTCCCCTCCCTGCTGTATGCCTCAGCCAAAGCCCCTTCCCCTGGGAGCTGCTTTTCAGCTGAGCCTCTGCCATCAGCCCCCGACCTGAGCTGCACCTCCCACGGCGGTGCAGCCCAGCCCCTGCCTCATCCTGGGCCCTGCTAATCCAGCCCGCTGTGCCCAGCAGCCTGGCCTGCCCTCAGGGGCCCTGCCCGGCCACCCAAGGCTGTGCCTGCCCTCTGCTCCCCTCACTTGGGTGCTGCTTCTGCTGAATCACCCTCATCTCCTGACTCACCCTCTCTAGGGAGCAGCCAGCCCTCACTGCTCCATGTCTGTCTAACCTTCTTTTCCTCTAGTATTCATGAGAGAATATAAATGACAGGACTTGATTTATACTGGTCTAATTACAACTGAAATAACTCTAATCCAGCTAGCTTGACAAAATGAAACAGAGCAAAATATAAAATAAAACATTATTAGGTCTATCTGACATTTGTTGCAGGCAAATATTCCTTATGAAAATTAGACTCCATGGTCACATGATTTCAAAATGAATACAGAAAAGATGACATCTGTCACCATTGACATGACAGGAAAACTTGAGCTTTGACTTGGAACTGAAATAACTAGCTGGCAATGCTTGTATATGGTTAAGCTCAGCTTTAATGAAACAAGAGGATATCAATCAAAACATTGAAGCTTAAAGGGAACAGATTTTTTTAATAAATTTTATAAACATAACTTAAAAATTGCTAAGATTTAAAATTCTAGGATGAGTAGTAGACTAATCTGGACACTCTTCAAGGGAAAAGTTATGGTGTTTTGGTAGTTCTAATCATAAATTGTTTAAACTCATTCAAGTCAAATGGATCCTCCCCAAGATATTCTGTCAACTGACAGGCCTGCGCTCCCTATCTCAAGTTCCCATTCTTTAGAATGGGACCACTTATATTACACTACCAGATGCAGATTCATCTGTTAGAAATGAAAAATGAAGATATTCCATGGAATTATATTCCAGAGAATCTTTGTTCTTCTATCAGGTTACGTTTAACATAGAAGTTCCTTGTCATCAGGGACATAGTCCATTTCACAATGTTCTCCAAATTGCAATATCATTTTTTCCATCAGTAGTTACCTGTGCTAGAAAGAATCGACCTCTTTAACTAAGAGCTGCTCAAAGATCAAACAAAATGCAAAGCAATGTAACAACCTGGTTCTAGGGCTGACATAATCCTTCCAAAAACAGCCACTGTTGCTGGAGTTAGGGAAAAGGAAAGAAAGCCGTGTTTACAATACATGAGAAATTAATTTTCCAATGAGTCTCATTTCATGCATATCCCTAATCTGGGAAAAGTCTGATCTCTGTTCATCACAGAAGGAATTACATATCCCCTAGGCCAGGCTATCTGCTAGATCTAATAATTACTGAGTAACCCAAGACAAGGGATTAGAACAGAATTGTTATAAACAACTTCTGTTGTGCCAGTTTTCTGACAAAAGGCACTTTTCTTGTAAATTACACTGGCAACTAACGGTGCTGAATCCACATATCAGCAGGAATCATAGGAAATCAATGCCACAGCCATAACTTGTTCTTCCATGAAAACCAACAGGGACCATGGAAAGCTGATCCTGAGCTTTTGCAGTGAGTCACCTCATGTTATCACATGGGCAGGCTTCTGATGTGCATAAGCATCCACACCAAGTTACAGCAGGAGAAAACAGAGCAGGGGGTAAAAAAAGGTAAAGAAATGCAACTCTTCTATGGACACTCAGTTCTGCAGTAAGACAGAAAAAGGATAAGTAACCAAATAGAGATAAAAATAAAGTGAAAAACAGAAGGGTGGGAATACTGAAGTGATTATGAAAAAGAATGCAAAAGAAATAAACTATAAGAGAGATAAAAGAAGTTCATGGAGCAAAAAGTAAGAAATGGAACTCAGTGTGCATAAACATTATTTATGGAGAATTCGGATTCCTTCATCTCCAGATTTCTGTTAACAATAACACTGACTGATTCAGTTACAGATATTAAAAATTAATTTAGAACTCATAAACTCAGACAAAATGAACAAATTCCTGCCTATGACTGAACTGGGTTGAGCGTATAAATCTGGTAATCAATTTGGCCCTGAAAACTTTCATGGCTAAGCACTGGCAAGAATGACTAGCTTGACAACTTAGGGGTGATTTGCAACCAGCTTGACTATCATTCTTCATTTAAACTGATTAACACATGTGGATATGAAAATATCTGCAGTTTGACAAGTGGAACATGCAGTTGTACATAAAACTTTCAAGTGATTCATAAAGCATGTGTGTGTTGGCAATAAAGTATGTTTTCCATGTATGTCCTGGGGTGACACTTTGATGTGTGTATCCCCAGTTGTGTGTTCTGTTTCTGCTGGATGCTCAGTTCTGTACCTTTAGCACCGAGTAACCCCTGGAAGTCCCAGCTGTGTTCATTCCCCAATGCAGCCTTGCCCCTGCTGAGTCCCAGCTGGATCCATTAAGGAGGAGTGAGAGAATAGAGGGGATAAGCTGGGGAGGAGAGATCAGCATGGAGGAGCAACCTTGAGGAGGATGCCAGACTCATGCAGCATCTATTTGCCACTCCTGGAGAGACTGCTGGCCTGACACAGGGTTTCTTAATACACCTTTAACGAGTCAGCTTTATTACCTACATGCAGAGACCAGAGAAATGAGCACCTGCACACCTCTCACTATCATACCCTCATCTTAGCACCCCACTCTTAAAAATGCAGGGTAAACAGAATGTTCAGGAATAGTAGACCCAGAGGTACTGCAAGGTGTGCTCTTATGACCATTTTTTATCTTTACTGCTTCCTAGTTGTCTAGGTTTGAGATAAGTTAGGAGGAAAGTTAGTCCATGCAGATTATTGGTGTTCCACAAAAAGCCTACCAGAAATATACTGCACAAATTCCCCACACATGCCAGCAAACAAAAAATAGGAAGAAATATAGGTAACAAGGAAACTTCAAAGCTGAAACACATTTAATTTGGCTAGAAATGTAAACCATTGTGACAGGCAACATGAGAGATTCTGATATAGCTAAAAAAAAAAAAAAAAAAAAAAGAGGACCGGTGGGAAGACGGGGNAAAAAAAAAAAGAGGTACGCTGTTAATCACATCTCCCCTGATCAGTGTATCTTCATACAAAAAGTATGACTTGAATATGTAGTTTCACAATACTTCAAGGTTCGGCTGCCTGAAAATGAGATCAATTTACTGTTTCTGAGCTCTTCATCTGTTAACCAGTGTGCCTTAAGAATTTTATGACACCCTAACCATAATAGCACACTTATGGACACATACATAGTTATTTAAACAGAAAAGCAAATATAGCTGCATTTTTTATCTAAAATTTTGGGCCTGACCTTTAGACAGTTCATACTTCCTTCTTAAAAAAGAAGGCTTGCTTTCTAAGGGAAGGTGGGCAAAATTACACATCTAAATATTTCCAGTGATTCATCTTTGTCATTCTTGCTTCTGCAAAATTTGAAGGGGAAGGGAACATAAAGGAAAGAATTTTTCAAATTTTTATAACACAGGGAGAACTCACTGAAATCCTCCAAACTAAATTCTGAAAAATAAGTAAAATAATTGCATCAGCTTTTCAAACAATGTTATTTTAGAGTAATTCTATTTATACCAGTGCACACTCATAAAACAAACAAATATCTTTTTTTGTGAGATAGGAATACTTGAAAAAATGCTTTAGCATCCCATCCCAAGCATTTAGCTCAATTTTTAAATCTCCTTACCAGTAATATCGACTGTAAAATACTTTTTCTTTTTCTGCCGTGCCCAGCCATTCCCCAGCTCCTTCTCCCATGGCTGTGACTTCTCTTGTGAGAGTGGCACTAATGGTGTCCCCAGCAGGTAATTAATTGGCTGTGAGGGGTCATTTTAGAGAGACTGAAAACACCTGAGTGGGAGGAACAGCTGCGGGCTGACGGCAGAACGGACACTTGTGCTCTCACCCCACACAGTCGGGGTTTAAATGACAGAGTCCTGAGAGCTCGGCACTACCTTGGGAATTGAAAATTCTTCTGTGAGGCACAACTAAATGTCTCACGATGCTGTCTCACCTTGTTAGCAGGCAGCCTCTGAGCTGAGGACTGCACCGTCTCTCTGGGGAAGGAGAGAGGGAAGAGCAAAGGTGGTCTCTGCAGGAGGACACCCCTGTGGCCAGCACTCATGTGCCCTCCTCCACTTTCCTTCCCACTTTACCCTTTTGCAGTGTGATTTATCTCTTGGGTGAAAAAATGGTATTGAGGGACTGAGGCAAACCATTTCAATGTGTTCAGGAGAAAACAGGAAACTTAAAACTTCAATTATAAGAAACGTGTTGGAAAATAAAACAGAAAAATATTGGTCTCCATTTTGGAAAAAGGCACAGTGAACCCCTCCTGACCTCAACAGTGTAATATTACAGTCAATACATGTGTCTCTGCTTTTTCAAATTTATTCAGTTTACTTTGGAAAGTTCACAATAAAAATCATATTTGGTTCTCTTGCACGTGGCTCAGACAAAATATGCATTCAACACAGGCACTACAGGAAACAGGGAAAATTTAAATAATCCTGATGATGAAGGAACTGATACTGGCTCATGATACTGATTAAAAAATTCTGATAACCTATTTCTGTCCCCTCACAAATTAAAACTAGAAAACAATCTAAATACAATGCAAAAAAGTGTAATTAAATTACTTTAAAGTGCACAGATGTCTATATTTTACTTTAATATATTAATAAGGACCACATTGTAGGTATTTTTCTGCATTCTTTTGTCATGTCAGTACCATGATTTATAAATTTAAATTACCTGCAAAGATGAGGATAAAAATAAAAGCAATAAAATATTACTAGAAGCCAACACTAGCTGTCGATTCAATACTAAATATAATCTTAGCATGCCAGAAAGAATTTAATTTCTTGATACTGCATTTATTCCACCTGGAATTTTCATAGCTTGAAGCTAAATATGAATCTAAGAAACCTGCATTTCTGCCCAGCTTCATCAAAAAGAATCAAAGGAATTCCATCATATTTTATGTCTATTCTATGTTAGAGTGTCATAAGTACTTTTATCTTCCTTATGAAAAAAAGGAAATCAGACGTTCCAATTGACTATTTAAATTCTTAGTACTCTTTATTTCTTTTCACTAATGATTTACATATAAAATATTCTTTTATTTCTGTGCTTTTAAGCTATGAAAGGTAAGGAGACTTGGAGAAACAGATCAGATTTAGCACTTGTAAATGATCAGTATATTCTCTTCCTTCTAGAAACTTGCATATGGACAAGAAACCAATTCCCTGGCTATTTTAAAGTGAAACTGGTAATATTTAAAGACTTCCAGAGAAACAGATGGATAAAAGGTTTAGTGAGGAAATATTTAATCAGAAGAGATTTGGCAAATTAATCTGTAAATGAATCCTGGCATGCATGTTCTTTTCATTACAGAGAAGCAATATCCCTGCTGCCAATCATCTCCCAGCATTTTCTGTGCCAAAGTGCTACCTACCCCATATTGCCCCATCAGACTTTACTGTCTCAGCAACAGTCTCCTATACTTACAGGCCAGATAATACAACAACCAAAACAAAACACAACCACCAAACTTCCCATTTTGACTCCCCTGAGGATTCCCAGGAAAGATTCTACATCTGGAGGTTGTTGATTGGAGAAATTCAGAGGTTACTTAACATGGGAGTGAGTTGACTTTGATGTTCCAGAGATAATGATTTGGGGGAATGTGTCTAATCTTCAAATTCAGTGAAGTGAGCAAGAAAAAAGAATAAATGTCAGCTTTTAACTGGCTGTATTCTTTTCCAAAAAATCCAACCAGATTGGCTTTTTCACACCAGTTCTATAATGGCCTAAATTCACATCATACGGACACCTTACAAGCCTCACCATAATGTTAGCTTTTGAGTATTTATAGCTCCACTCTGTATCACAGGAAAAGTATGCAGGGTCTTATACTCTGGCCAGCAGAGATCACAGTGTCAGGAAACTCTATAGTCACTTTGCTATAGTCCAGGAGCTCCAACAAATAATAAAACACAAGCCTTAAAAAGGAAATGCATCCAGTATGTGGAACATCTTAATCTATTTCTGAAGAATTATTTAACCAAGAGGCAATGATTTCAAATTGATGATTCTTTTTTCTCATCAGCTTCCAGGCATAGTCATAATTTATATGTAATTTTGAATAGAAATCTAGGCTGAAATTACTGCTTGAAACTCTAGACAACTTTCCTTTCCAGCTCTTCCTGAGCTTATAAAATGGAACAGGTGTTACAGTAACTGGACTTGTTCCTTTCCCCTTGAGGTAAGTCTGTGCCACAAAGAAATCGAGAAGCTTTTGCCTGCTTTTTTTCCAAGCATATTAAAGAATGTTTTACTGTGAAAATATCTGACAGAAATAATACCACTAATTTACTGCCATTTACCATAGCTGCCTTCCACCCACTTTGCACTGAAACATAACTATATTTGTGACATCCCTTTAGGGAAAGCTCCCTAACTCACCATACCTATAGAATTAAAGTGACAAATACATTTTGGGAAAGGTACAACATAACTGTTCCAAGACAAGCAGATGGTTCTTTATCTAATTGCTCCACTGTGACAACTGCATTTCATCATTTGTGTGTACTACTTTAAAAACAGATTTTTATGTTAGAAATGCCATTTAGAGAGATCTCTAAGGAGTTAAGTAAAAAAAATTATATCCTTTCTCAGACTTCCAAATCTTTAGGAAGGATGCTTTTTCTGCCCCCAAAGAATGAAATGTAATTATTTAAAATCCTGTTGGGATTTGTTTACACTACTATAAATATTGGCATTTTTTATACCCCAAGCGTGGTATGACTTTGAATAAACAGTACAGTTGCTGTACTTCCCCACCCAAATATTGTCCCTTATCTCTGAAATAAATGTAAATACATATTCATGATGAAAAATATCTACCATCTATGCATGTTCTTGGCACACAAAGACTACCAGAGACATTGCAATTTTGCTGCCAGTTTATCCTCATGCTCTTCAGAGAAAGGGAAATGTGCAGATCCTCAGCTGGTATGAACTGAATTTTCAAAGGTATAGGAGTAACTATTATAATTATTCATATCAGCCTCTATTCCTGTACCTTTCAAATTCTTTATACAGCTTTTTATTATAAACTTACCAGCACTTTTTAAAGTTTAAGTATGTTCAATGAATAGTTGTTATTATTATAAATATATCATACCTGCAACCCCCAGATTTAGTCCTTAAAATAAAAAAGCACAGCATGAAATAGGCATTAAAATGAAGTTCTTCATCTTTCACAAAGCAGCTCAATCTCATTTGCAGCATTCACTTTCTGGAATTATATGTTCTTAGCTCTTCTAGAGAATTCTCATTAGATGAAGCCAGGAAACTTTAGAGTCTTGGTATTTTACTTTAAAATCCAGGAGCCTGAGCATCTCTGATGGAAACCCAGTTCCCCATCCTATAGCCAGCTACGGGCCACCCATTGATACATTAACCTCAATCTGACTTCTTACACTGACAGCAATGTGAAAATATGTGATTTATGGGGTAAAGCAAGTTTAATCCATTAGAAGAAAACTACTAAGTCAAGCACACCACATTGTGGACTAAGAGGTAAAAGGCTCATTCCTACTAGAGATTCATTCCTTTCTGGATCTAACCCTTCTTTGCCAGCAAGTGCCCACCCACATTGACTATAAAGGATTGTGTCAGCCTAAATCTTAATGTAACGTTGAGAGAAAATTGGATGTTTTCTGCTGGCTTCTGCATAAGGGCAATTTTCATCCAGAATGTAAATCAGACTTTTTATATGATTCATTTTGTTTCCGAGTATTACCTAATAATTTCTAATGCTGTCAGAAAGAACATGGAACAAACAGATTTTGTCAGGGGGATAGCCTAAATGGTTTCTTGAGGCTTCTTGCAACCTTATTTTTCTACATTCCTGTAATGTTGGAAAGATGTTAAAATTTTCATACTGTAGCTGGAATTTGAACCAGATTATTGCTTCACTACCCTGAATGGCAAATGTGGAGCCTGAACACCAAACCATCAAAGCTGAGCATTAAACTCCATGACATCCAACAGAGGAAATGTTCCATCCAACTCCCCTGTGTCATTGCTAGAATTCTTGAAAATCCTGGCATTGTTTCTCTTTACAGACAATCCTGTTAACACTAGGAAACCACAAAAGCCCAAAGAAGCACACAGCAATATGATTAGTAATATACTCTGTATACTACATAGAGAGTAAGGAGCACAGAATGTAGCAGAGGCAGTGTTCTAGTATGTGTGTCCTTAGGGCTTGGACAGAGGAGAGGGAACTGAACTCCTAAAGCTCCTGGGGTAATTTTGGACAAATTACTCAAGCTGAGTCTAGAGTGCCAATTTGTTATTTTGGAGTGGTTCTGTACTCTTAGTCAATTTGCTTTCCTTCTCCATATTCCAAACTCATCCCAACCCAAAGGAGAGTCCACACCCTCTATACCTTGATCTTCCACGGACCAGAGCCACTAGGAGTGTCCTCACCGCCCATTCTTTCAGGACAGCACTGGGCTGAGCCATTCAAACTCCAAACCTGAAGCTATAATAGATGTCTTCATTTGAGAAACGGTGTTAACAAGTCCTGCAGTAGGGCTATAACAAGACAACTGTATAATTTCCAAGATCACAGCTGATATTTCTAAAAGCTTTATGCTGCATATTTCCATAAGACAATTTAGTAGAGATATCTGGGAACCTCAGAACTGTTCTGTACTCTGTAATGTAACCAGACCCATTACAGTCTAGTTCTCCATCTAACACAGGACTAGTATTTGCTTCTTTATAAAAATATAAATGCAAGAAACATTCACAAGAAGTATTGTGACACCCAGGTATTAAATTATTGGGAGTGAGGAGAAATACGCTAGAATGAGACAACCAGAATACATTAATTTAAAAAATACCATGATTTTGAGTGGGATAGATATGTAGCAACAAAACAAAATAAAACCATAGCAACTCCACAACTCCAGATATGAGAGAGGCAGGTTCTCCTAAACAGTATTAAGAATGCCTTTATCAACAGAAGATCAAATTATCACAGAGGGTAACTGGCTAGCCAGTTGTTGCTGCTTTAGTACACCATAAAGAATGTTCACATCTAAAGCTGTCTTTAGTATACCTCTGCTTCAGACTCCAGAAAAAAGCAAAAAAAACGCAGAAAAGTTTCTAAAGCTGAGCAAATCTAGAAAAAAAATCAAAAAAAATTTCAACATTTTGAACAAACTAGGCTCCCTCAAACCATAGCTAAAACCACATGAATCTCAAAAAAAAAAATCTAAGAACAAAAGAGGGATGCAAGAAGGGGTGGGGCTTTATATGAATGCATACACCTCTGAGATAGAACACCCACCTTTGATTTCTGAAACTTTATCATGCAGTACGAAAACTCTAGTGTTGTAAAGGGATTGACAAAGCTCTGCTGGGATTGCTTAGAGTGTAAATGCACTGAAATACATCAGAACCTCCTTGCAGTTCAAACTACGTTTCTCTGCAGTGTAGACAGCCCAAATAAGTAAAGCAGCCCATCCCAGCTGACATACTTCAGCAATTCTAAACCACAATTATCCTTTTGTTATATTGTTGTGTGCATACATAACTTTTTTAAAAAAACTTGTAAAACACAAAATACTCCTTCATAGAAGGGAAACTGTATAGTCAGAACATCTCATTGCTCTTTGAAAGAAGACAATTATGAATAATATGATGGGAACTTTCAGAACATACTGCATCAATCAAGTTCTGCATGAGTAATTATAATAATGTTTTGTAACACCATTAATTTTGTCGGCAGAACATGTCTCAGATTTCTGAAATACAAGATTTGTTCCCCAAAGGACATTGGCCCTCAGCATAAGTTCCTGGCTAATTTCTAGGATTCTGCTGAGAACAACTGAGTAGTAAAGAAACATTTGTTTTCTGGGCTAGGATTTGGGTGTTGAGGTCACAGAAGGTGTTGTCTGCAAGCTGGCTTTTTCCTTCTATGGCAATTGTTGTTTTGCAAGATTGCACAAAAGTGTCCAAGCTGTTTGTTAGGTGTAAGAAGGATTGTGTCAATAAGCATTAAAATTCTTTCTCCTTCCAGTATGCAGCCAGCTCACTTCCTTATCTTTACTGCTTCTCACAGGAGAATCTATGTCTTACAGCTATATCTTCAGTTTTCAAGTGGGGTTTTTTGGTTTTATTTTGATATAAGTATCAAAAAGAAAGGAATTAAATTATCTTCCAAAGTCAACAGGTCGAGAATATCTTTACTGTCATAAAAAGAACAAGACTAAGGCTTACCTTGAAAGAGCAGAAATTGGAAATATGAGTCAGAGCTATTTTGTTACAAAGCACATAATNCTTCCTGGCCTGACCCTGATAGAACCCACATCTGTGTCCATGTCTCATCTCTCCCTGGGACCCTCGCGTGGTGATACATAATCTTACAGTGGATTCAGAAATTATTACAAGGGTTCATATAAGTAATGCTCCATCAAGAATTTTATAAAAATAGTGAGAAGGAAAAGCTAAACTTTAAAGAAAGACCAGCAGTTGCCCAGATAACACATATGGAGGAAAACAGATGCAGAATCAAAATGGGGATGAGAGGACTAGAAAGGAGACAAGGAGCTAATTATTTGAACTGACAACATCTCTATGGGAGATACCATAAATGTGAGATGGTTGTCAGTAACAATATGACCCTAAGATTTAAGCAAGATAGTCGTGTAACAAAGCCCTCATTTTTCTGAAACAAATCTGCTTCCGTTTACTTTATGTCTGCCCCACCACACAAGAGGTACAGCCTGGCTTCCAGGATACTTGTGAAATTAAATTCCTTTTTAAGGAGGAATCACATAATTCTTTTGTAAATTACACCATTTTGAGTTAAACCAGCTCTGAATTAACAATTTCACCAGAGTTAACAAGCAACACTTTACAAACCAAGAAATGTTTATTCCTATTTTTTGTAAGGAATTTGAAAGTGGTCTGTTTCAAATGCAAAACAAGTCAGATGAGATTTGGGAGAATGAGATTTGGCCCAGCCTGCTGGCAAGGAATTCAGTTAGAATATAATATCTTCTTCCTCCAAGAAAAAAAATAATATACAGGATGATTCTCCTCCTCAATTTTGTGGTATTTCCTTACCTTCCCATCTATTCATACCTGTCCCTTGTCTCTCCCCTACCATTGCACTACTTCCCAAAGACATCCTATGGTGTATATATTCAATTGACAGTTTATTAGTATAAGAGTGAAAAATCTTTATACATTTTTTACTTTTTTCATTTCAGCCATAAATTTTGCTGATGCCCAGCCTGATGATTTATTAGACATTTCTCTACTAACCATAGTTTCTATTGCTATCTTCCTACTTGCTGTGTTTCACAATAGTCCAAATTTTTCTTGAGACCTAACTACTACCTGGGGAACAGAATGCCCCCTTGTATTCTCTCTGCCTTCAATCCTCCTATGCACCACAAAGAAATTAAGAAAAACAGACTCTTTTGCAGCTGTATAATAAACACATGCTTCACAGAACAGTATGTCCTAATAAATGACAGTGACATGAAGCCTGTCTCTGCTGATGTGTAGGTCTTCTGTATTCCAAGTTCATAAGGAATTCAGCTGTTTTCTCTTCTCAGGTAAGTTTGAACTGTAAGATTACTAGTGCAATATTTTAAAAGAATATAAAGATGGCCTTCTGAATGTAGGTAGACTCAGTAATTCATAATGCCCTTCAACTGCTTTCACTTGGAAAAATGGAATCAATAAATGAGTTAATACTAGAGTATTTACATGCCTTTACCTAATATTCTTCTCTTGCTCTGTATATTGTTGATCATCTTACACCAAAATAAGCTTCTTTAATCAAGTATTGAGGCATCAGTGAAAGATGGAAAACTTGTAAGTGTTCAGGTTTGAGGTTTTCCATGTTACAGCTGACCACTAAATTTAGGAAAGGAGGAAAGACAAGTTTTATATCTGCACGTCACAAGGTTTTCACATTGTCTATCTGCTACACCTGAGCAAGAATAGACTTGGGAGATGTAAACCAGGCAGGTGTATCAGTTTACTAGCCAGGCTCTGCTCACAACCCTTACAAGTAAATAATTTGTTAATAAAATAGTTCCCTCAGAATGCATGCTGGAAGGCAATACCCAGAGATTCAAGTGGTACTCAGAGCAGGCTATCATTTTCCTTAAGATAATATAGGGCTCAAAAATCCTTCCCCAGGTAAGGACCCAATCTGAGGGACAAGCTGAATAGGAGCCTCAGAATGTTTGCTTAGTGTATTAGCCCCCATAACAATTTCCTTAGGATAAAAGAAATGAGGACATTTTTTCAGTATGTTTTTCTATTTTTTTATATTTCTTATACAAATTTTGGCTGCAAAAGTGTAGTCTTAAATTTTTAACATTAAAAATTTTGAATAAAACTTCCACTTGCAGCAGTTCCAGTGATAATCTATACTTCTGTTTGTAAACACCTCTCACAGAGGTGTTTGACTGCAGCTGCCTATGAAATGCCTTCTGAATGAGAAATGCTTGGCCACATTTCATGACTGTTAGAAGAATAATTTAAGAAGAGATAACTGAGATTTTCAAAAAGGGTACAATTTCATATAATCCTCATTATTTAACCTGACAGGCTCTGACTTGTACACTGTAAGGCAGCTCAGCAAGGGCATAAGAAATAAAATAAAATAATAATAATAACAATAATAATAATAATTAATTTATTATAATAAACAGTCACAGGTTTAGGAGGTTTAAGTTTGTAAAATACATCTCTGTAGTGGAAGGGGTATGCTGCCTCTCAAAAAAACATTCAGACATCTAAACTTTGCAAACAAACCTGGTGTATCTAAGAAAGAAGGTTCCTGTCTTCCCATTGAGACCATTTGACTTATTGAGAAGAAGAAAAAAAGAAAAAAAGGCATCTTTTGGTGCCTTTTGGTGAAGTCTGAGAAAGTTTCCATAAATCCACATAAGCAGTGCACTAAGGCTGCATGACAACAATGTGGCAGCTGTAGGGTCAGGGCTGCAGTGGGCGCCGTGGGTAACATCAGTGATCTCAAAATGCAGGAATCTGCAGACAGCAAAGGCACACACACAGATGAAGGGAAAGGGTGAGAAACATCATCTCAGATTCAATCACTTTAGCCTATAGTGGACTTGACCACCCCCTCTGTTATGCCACTGACTGAGCTACTCTCCCGAGCATAGAACAGTAGAAAAGCCTAGGGTGGGAAGGAGTCTGGAAATCATCTGTTATAATCTTCTGTTGCAAATAGGGCTTTAGGTTATGTTATCCAGGGCTCTATGCAGACAGGTCTTAAATATTTCCTGAGAGAGACACTCCACCTGTTTTCTGGGTAACCTATTCCAGTGTCTAACTGATCTCATGAAGAAGAGTAACAAAAAAACCCTCCATCTTTTCTATAAATACCCTCCAGTATTGCAACATTGTGATAAGATTCCCTCCCCTGAGCATCCTTTTCTCCAGGTTCAACAAACCAATTTCCTTCATTTTTTGTTCATTTTTCAAGTTCTAGAAACCTCTAATCATCCTGATAATTCCCTGCTGGATCCTTCCCAGCTTTATAATGTCTCCTGAAATGGGGAGACCCAAACTGGACAGTGTTCCATGTGTGGCCTAACAAGGGGTTGAGTAGAGC
The DNA here is from genome assembly GCA_013400215.1 of Cisticola juncidis. Lineage (NCBI taxonomy): Eukaryota > Metazoa > Chordata > Aves > Passeriformes > Cisticolidae > Cisticola > Cisticola juncidis. Next base: position 2,365,359 of record VXBR01000802.1, read on the forward strand.
ATAATAATCACATCTCTTAACACCTTGCTTACACTTCTGCTGACACAGCCCAGGCCATGGATGTGTGGATGTGTACACCAGAGACTTAACTACATTGTAACTATGTTTACATATATAAAAATTCCAGAAATGGTATCTTGACATTCCCAGCCTGGCTTATTCCTTACTTGGTCCATGGCAAGCACTTCTATTTTTTGGTCTCCATAGCAATTCAGGTTGTTTTTAATTAGAAGGTTGTTACAGTATCTCCAGGCTGCATTGTGCAATAGGAAAGGAAATCAACTTTGAAAACAGAGGCGGCTTCTGTGGAGTAGATTGAACAAATAGTCCTTTTTACAAAAAATAATTTTCTCCCTGTACTAAATTATAATTGCTCTGGGTCTACTGATTCTATATGAATTTTTAGCTCCTAAAAATTTGCAGGCAAACCACAAAGAAAATTACATCAATCAATCTATCCACTGTGTATTGAACACCTTATCCAGGGGTTGAATAAAATGTATGCACAAACTAAGAAAAAAATGTTCATCCTTTTAGAATTACTCAGCTTTGAATCAATTGTCAGCAATGTTAATCTCACAAATTACACTGGTAAGTGCAAGAGTGGGCCAGAGTGACCTGTTTCCAGAGGAGCATTTGTGCCACCAGGGTAATCCTGTCATTGTCACTCAGTACTTAGTTACTGATGCTGTACAACACAGACAAGCAGCAGCAAAGAAATTCTAGGAAGCTTAGACCAGAATTCAGTACAGGATATGGTTAGGATATTAAATCAGAACCTGATCATAAACAGAATTTCTAGTAATTTCTTAGACCATCAGATTTATAGAAATCTACTGTAAAGCCTAGTAACTAACACAAAAAAATCCCTTCACACAGCACAGCCAAAAGTATGTAAAGTGTGTCCTTGGCACATGCAGTCCTTTTAATTTCAGTACATCCTGAAGCAGATGGAAGCTCTCCTGATGAGACTTTTCCTTCCTCTGCAAAGGAGTCCCCCATATCAAAATAGAGTTGCTTCTTTCCTGCCACTCATTGTTCTGGCCCTGTGGGGTTAGGAGATCATTTTGCAGAGCTGGGCATCTCTTTAATTAAAGATATCCTTTCAGGAGATAGCTCCACAACATCTTCACAAGGGCTAGACTGGGTGGGGTTTGATCAGATATGGCTGATTTTGAAGAGCATTTCTCCTTCAGAACAGCACTCTGGCACGTAAAAGGAATTCATTTCAAGCTATTGCAGCTTGTGTAGGCATGCAATTACTAAACTACCCACTTGTGAAAGTTTTATTTTCCTGATACTCATATAAACATCTACTGTAAGTCATGAACTTTGACAGGAGGAACTCAAAGCCTAAACATAGACCTAAAAATCTGTATTTCAATAAACATAAAAACTTGAACTGTAAATGAAAGAACTCCTCTACAGATAGCAGAGAAGTCTTTTTATATGCTTGCTCAATCTTTGTCTTTAATATTTATGCTTAAATCTGCATTCCACAATTTCATAACTGTCTTTTGCCTATACATAATTAAAGGGTTTGCTTTTAAATAACTTAACATTTGTTGGAAGGTGATTCTATTAATTCACTAGTTTAGACTTTCCTGAATTTAAGTGACTAACCTGAAAGACATCTGTCTCAGCCAGAGAAATGGGTAAACAGAAATTTAATATGCACTGCAAGATGGATTTTTTATGACTTTACTGGAGATCTTCTGAATAGTTGGTCAAATTTAAAATATTGTAATTAAAAGTTTTTACTACTGGAATTTGATGCAGAATCTTTAATTACTTAAGGATTACTCAAAAGACTTAGCATATTCCAAGGAATCTGCTTTTGAATATTTGTCTTTCAACAAAAAAATAAACAAAACCCAAACAAAACAAAACAACCCCCACAAAAAACCAACCAACCAACCAACCCAAAAAACAAACAAACAAACAAACAAACCAACCAAAAACCACCAATAAGCCAAACCAAAGCAGAACTCAGCCAGCTTTGATTGTGGTCATAAGTATTTTGCAAAGCTACATTATTTAATTAGGAAATTTAATCAGAAAGAGATTGTATGGCTTAATATCTAGTTGAGCAACAAAGAGTACAGCCCATTTTTGTGGTATGTTTTAAGATAAAAATGGCGTGAAAATGCTGAGGCTTTGCTGAGCAATCTAATTGCATGTCTTTAATTAACATATATGCTAACTTCACAGTAGAGGTCTTCAGGACAAAGCCGGTTTTAAAAAATCCTGTATTCTTGTACTTTATTGAAAATGCTGATCTGCCTTGTAAGGATTCTGCACAGGGTTTCACATTTCAAACAATTACATACAATGGCATCTAATATTTTACACAATGAAATACACTGACAGCCACATTATTAAACATGATGCTGTTAGAGAAATAAAGATAATTTGAAAAATTAGAGAAAAAATATTCTGATTCTCTTAACGGTTAGGCATTATCTTCAGAGCAGAAAGAATGAGAAGGCAGTGGAGAACTTCCTGGTGAAAAAGCAAAATGTAAATGGCTGTCATTTAGGTCAAAGATAATTCTTCACTGACTGGCTTCTACAGACAGTGTACACCTATATAAGTAAACAATAATAATTGTTCTCTATGAGTGATATTTAAAATTGGCTGTTGTGAGATAAATATATAACCCTGATATCCTTGTTGATGGCTTTGCTTGTCTATCTTGACTTTAAAATACAAATGGGCCTCAAAAAAGCTATGGAAGGATGGGGGAAGCTACCTGGCATTTAGTTCTAATAGAACAAACCATTTCAATGACCAACACAAATGCATGGAAGTAGTAGTGACCATAGAGCAAGCAAAGAGCAGTACCTGAACAAGACTATAACCTTTTCTATCTATAATTATTGTACATACAGCTGCAGGTATTTTGTTTGGATCAGCTGTGAGCCAGTTCTCAGGTACTCCTTCTCTGTACCTCAATCATTTCAGAAGTGCTCATTCTATTTTTCTGTCTTTCAGGAGAGTGCAGAGGACATGCCTGTATTCTCCATCAGTCACAACAGAAAACCACACACTCTCTGTGGCTCCCTGTCAATGCCTTGGTGAAAATGGCAGCACAGTGGCAGCTCTGCAGATATCCACAAGATATCCCAGGAAGGAGCCTCCTGGCTACACAGCCAAAGAGGGGTGTCAGGAGAAGAGACTGACAAGAGCTGCACTCTGATCCAGGCAGCCATGCACACCAGATTCTTGGAGCTGTAGAACATGGTATGTACTCATAGGCTACCAAGGGATTTTAAAGCCTCCAATTCTTCAGAGTGGCACTCTCCATTTGCAGAACTGCACTCTGAATGTGCCACACGTCTTAGAATTCTCTGAAGGTAGAGACATGGAAAATCCTTAAACTGTAGTTCTAACTTAATTTGTAAATTGCATCTTTCTGTACAACTGGTACAAACCATGGAAGACCACTAGTATTTTCAATCTCTAATTTAGAAAAAACATCCCCAGGAAAGAGAACCTAAAGCTAGTGTTGTTGCGAGAAAGGAGCTGAGCATTAAACAGGCATCAATATGATTAGGTTTGATCTCTGAACTGTCTCTTTATTCCTAGTATACTCCTTTTATCAGATTACAGAGAAGAAAGCAAGCACAGCTTGGTGATTGGCTAAAAGTACATATACATATACATTAAATGATTGCTCACTGGTCCACGTTATTTGGCATCCAGTTTACCTTTTGTTCTACCTTATGAACAGCATTCTGTTTTCTACATCTATGAGAAGGCCTAACAAGTTGTCACCCATATTCGGCATCCGTGAGGAAGCCTCCCTGGGAAGGAACACTGAATTATTACAATTGCTGCTTTCTTACTGATTCAAGGCCTACAAGACCAGCACAGGAACAGGACAGACTCTCACACTGTTCCCTGGTAGCAGGGATTGTTCAAACCCCCCATCAATAAATCATCACCTCGCTCTTCTAAAAATTCCTCTACATAATGTGGTGAACCATAGCAATGATTTTGGATTTGGTACAAACATCATAAGGGGTTTTTTACAAACTGCAGGCCAAACACCACTATAAAGATTTCTAGTGCTAATGTTAGACAATCACTTAACTTCAAATTGTAACAGATTTTTTCAAATGTTCCAGATGTGCATATGTCTGTAGGGTAGAAAGAAGGGCAAAAAAAATCTATGCCCTTTTTTGATCCTGAAATATTACAGAAAAAATTAACCTTAAGAAAACAGTGCATGTGTCTGGATTATTTCAAAATCTAATTAACCAGACTTGAATCTCCTGGGGGTATATTTTCAGATTCCTTACAAAAATAAGCCAAAAGTTTTAATGGATACTGTTTAAAATCACCAACAACTCATGAGAGCATTTTTATTCCATTCATAAAGCTTATCAAATTCATAAACTAGAATACAGGAAAAAATTATTCCCTGTGTATTGGTTCAGAGAAACTATAATTATTACTTACTGTCCACTCTGCCTGCTAAGAATTATTTTAACATAAATAATTAACAGCTTCTTGGAAATGTCACAAAGTTTATAGTTTCTCTCTAGTTGAAGAGAAGGTACCAAGAGGCTGAAGAGAAAGTAGATGCCATGTGAAGTGAAGGAACTGTTACAGATATGCTCTCCTTTAAGGTATTAGAAATGCATTTAAAAGGGCACTTTAGGAAATTAAAAGAACACTTTTTGAGTACCTAGTGATATTAATGTTTGCGCTTTACATTGGGAGAGAAACTTATTGATGATATAACTCTGCATGGTTCATTAAGCAACCAACTTGACATGTTAACAGCTAAATTGTCAAGGAAAACAATCTACCAGAAGTAATATCTTTGAGCTACGTCCACCCAACATACTGTATGTGACTCCAGAGCAGCTGGACTCTGCTGTTCATGATAAATAGAACATTTTAAACACAGGATAAATGTTTTCAGCTCCTTTCTAAAGCAAAAGAATTCTACTCAGAAGCCAGCACTTTCTCAGAGCATTACTGGCTCCTGGTGAGCAGTCCAGAGCATTTATGCTCTGAGGGACTCCCACAGACCTGCAGAAGGCCTGAATAGCTGGCTCAAGACTCTGGATAGCCTTCAAGATAAACCCTGAGTGCAATTCTAAGCCAGCAACAGTAAATATGTGTAGGGGGAAGGGGTCAGGGTGGCAGCTTGGCATGTGTACAGGTCACTGCATGAGCCCAGGCATCATAAGCACCATTCATACCAAAACCTGTAACTCAACTCAACACAAGTTAATCTTCTGACACAGTTGTTTCCTCTGCCTTACTCATTCTTTTCATGAGAAACCAGACTTTAATAAGTTACATGGGGGTTTTGGTGCGTTTTGCAATCATTTTGTATCACCAACCAAGATAAACTACTCATTATTTAAAAGAGAGAAACTTGTTTGAGACTATGGAAGAAGTCCATTGAAAACTCTTCTACTACCTCTTCAGCCATCTGAGACATTTCTACTTCGATATGCTGAAGACCAAGAGAGAAAAAGGCACGAGCTTGGGGAGAACACAGGAGAAGGCAAGTATGGTGTCAGTACCTCTGTTTTGTCCAGGACAGACGTGCTGACAGGTACAAGTGGCTCTCCAGCAGCACAGATACTGAATTTGCTTGTACCTGCTGGAGGTAACATGATGGTTCCAAAACCTAATATGTGTGAGATCTAATAGTCATTATATATAACAGTCCTAAATTGTGGAACTCTCCTATTTACACCAAAAAAAAATCTGAAATAATTTCCCTGTCTTTTAGAATTATCTATCCTTGAGGTAAATTCATACAAGCCAGTGGAAAAGAATTCCATCATATACATCACCAATCAATGAGCTGAACCATTGCTTGGCTGACTGTGAGGCCGCTTTTAGGCTGCTGTAGTAGCTCTTGAACAAGAATAGTGAGTGGAATTTTGCTTATTTTTTCCTTACTATGTGATATTGATGCAGTTTTATGTCACTTGTATTCTCTTTGAGGGCTGTTCTTTCTGCTACTGCTCTTATGAAACAAAATAGTAAAATGAGGAGCTGCTAGAAATGAGCATATTACAGATTACTAGATCTAGTATTATAATTGAAATGTGGTATTATGAAGAAAAGGCTTAATGAACAAAATCTATTTAGGCCAATGTTTTGCAGTTTTGAATAAGAATTACTTTCAAAAAAATGATGCCCACACAAAATTGATGAAAAAAATGCAGTTTAGAAATTACCGTATATGACATATATACACCTGTTCTTAAATTACCTGTAAAAGATCCTTGAACCTCTTAGAAAGTATCATGCAATAACTTCACAAGAAAGACACCTAAGTCCATGTGGTCCAACTGACTTCTATCCAGATTTCTGATGGAACATCAGGAACAGCTGCTTGAGCATTGGAAGCTCCTCCAAATTCAAAAGCCTTCTCTTGTGTGTGCTGTAGCTTAACACAGCTGCTGCCAGCTATATTTGCTGGGGCAAGAAAACAACCACTGAAAGAAGCAGGTGCTGGTGTTAGAGTGAGATGTAAAGTCCTCCAGAAAAATGTGTGAAGGGAAGGAAAATGTGTCCCAGGGAGATGGAGCAATATTTAAATTTGCCATTCACTCTGTGAGATTCAAGCACATTCATCTAAATGGTTGCAGAGTTTGGTCATAGAAATGTTTAGTCTGAAAAGAACTTCTGAAGTGTCTCTCATGGATGTTACTCAGAAGTCAGTTTTGTAACATGTATTATGCCAGACATTAAAAAAAAAGTAATTCATTCCATGTTTCCAGGAAAGAGATTAAACTGAATCTGATAATAATTTATTCACATGGCTCTGATCTGTTCTATAATGTAAAAACATTTTATACAAATATGTGATCAGAATGTTCACCAAACAGGCAAGGACAGGAGTGGGAGTACATGAAGCAGGCATTCTTATCACCAAAGATGTCAGACAAGAGAAGCAGAATAATCTCCTTACTACTCATGAAGGATGAGCAGCAGAGCCAAAACCAAGATGAGCCCTGTGACACCCCTTTGGGAAGGGGGAAGGCAGTAGCATAGAAACATCACACACAGTCAAGGAAAATCAGAGAAGGAAGAAATTATCACCTTGGTCTCAGATACTAAAAACCACGAAGGATTTAATCAATAGTCTTAATTATATAGCATCAGCTCTGCAGTATTGTGTGCTCAGGGATAATGTGTTATAAACTAACAGCTTTGTAGAATTAGTAAAGCATAAGGATTAATCATTGTCAAGAAGTGTGTTGTTGATGAATTATTTTGGTAAGGTTAATCTTATAAATACTCATTACAGCAACCTGTAATTATTTTTTTCTTTATCCACACATATTCAGCAGCAACAGAGTTATAATAAAGATGCACTAGATGAGCTATAGAATGCATTGGCTGGTCTCCAGTAAATCATTGCAGTGCACAACAAGCTGTCAGCACATCTAGTCCCACTAAATGCAACACAATTACTCATTTTAACAGGTGTACCATTAAGAAGTTTTACTTATCATGGAAAGTTTTGACATCGGATCTTTAATCCTAACATTTTATCTTTTGAATAATCAGAAAAAAAACCATTAGGACCACAGAATCTCAGTAATGACATAGTAAACTCCCACCATGGACCCACCTTCCCACAGTAAAGACAAATTAACCCTGCCCAGTAGAGAAAGCAATATGGGACCTACTGATTTTATTATTATGGCTATCTCAAGTTAGCATGATCTGTGAGATTATACTCTGATGTCTCTGAAGTCTCATAACTGTGGAAGATTTATTCAAAAAGATAAGCTAAGAATTAAGGAACACATTCCCAAAATTTATAATGATGTTCCTTCCCTTGGGAGTACTTTTTCCTCTTATTATTTTCTCTTGAAACTTAACTTTTGGAACAGTGTCTTGCTCTAAGCAAGGCCAGCATCACAAACTGATTTGAAGTCAAAGCAGGCCATGAACAGGCATGAGCAAAAGCTAGGGTAGCAGCAGAGAGAAAACCACCAAACCCTATCCAAACCAGTCCATACAGGTCACAGTCCTCCACAGAACTGGAAAGGAAAGTAAGGAGACTCCAGCTGGCTGCACATGTTTCATTTCTCAGTTTTCAGACCTATTCTCCAGGTGAGCTCAACACAGGCATTCAATATTAGAGAGCTGGGGGACAGGGGTTGATAAGGCAGGAACAGAGAGAGTCACTAACTAGAGCCTTAAATATTTCCTGTCTACAGTAGCTGCGAAATATCAAAATCAAAACACTGTGATTTTGCCAGAGAGGTGAAACAGTAGTTGTTCTAAGAATCTAGGGCATAGAAAATTAAAGACACTATTTTGATTTCTATTTCTTGCTGCTTTGCTTTTTTTGGAAATTCTCCCAGGACATTTCGGGTTGGTCTCTTTACACTTCCTCAATTGGTCTATGGGGATTTCCAAAATCCAAGCTACAAATGAAGACATGTATTTTATTATCATATCTAACACTAGGCACTATTAATAAAGGAAAATGTGATGTGTTTATATTAGTCAGAATCACATAATTTATAGAGACAGACACAGCAACCCGGGAGGACTGAAAAACCATGTATTCTCTGTAGACAGAACATGATTAAAACATTGTACACTTCTCACATCTTTTCATAGCATTAGGCAGGGATCTGACTATAATTTGAAGATTAAACAGCAAACTCAATAAAAACTCCACTCACTCTTTCATCTTCCCTAATACTGTAGTTAAACAGAGAGCCTAAACATGTAAGAAATCACATGGAATCATCAAGTTTACTGTTGGCTGGCCATGAGAAACTGTTCCAAAGATTGGATTTTAAATCACTGATTCAGTGGTTTGTTTTACTGAAATGCTGAAGTTTACCAGTTTTCTGTTTCTGGGAAAATGGGATAAAAGGCACTCTAGGATTCAGGAGCAAATGTGCTTTTACAGGATATTTTTCATCTGTCATCTTGACCATTTTTTAAATTTCTTCTATGTCAGTGTCTCTTATTTTGTTCCCTTGCCTGTAGATTAAACTTATTAATGCAGGAACAATCATTTGGAGTTTATGCTCCCTTGCAAGGCACAGTGCATGCTGGGCCCAAGAGCCAAGTTCCTATACACTGCAATAATACCATGAAATGCCACTGACAGTCATTAGTTGAACTCTATCTCCCAGATGAACACACTGCATCAGTGTAGCTTAGAATGAATGACAGAACAAGGTCAAAGTGAAGATTACAGCCCACCTTCAACATAACCCTTTGTGCCTTGATTTAAGAGCTGTGCTGGGTTCTAGTACTTAATGAAGCACAGCAACTACATACAAGTTTTACTGAAAGTCCATTTACAGTCAGAATAGCCATACTGTAACTGTGTGGTTCTCCATAAAGAAAAGCATCTAACCAGAATCACAAACATGCATCAAAAATCCTATAGTTGGAGGAGGAGGGAGAAAAAACAAAGTCCTTTCCTTTCTCTGTATGGTATATTAAAATGTAAAGCCTTTACAGCCAGCTCTTTTCAATAGGCACATGGACAGTGCCCAGCACAAAGCGCCTGAGTCTCCAATTAAAGTGTCTATTCTCCATCACAAGAGGAATGAATATGTATTGAACATATTCAATAGGCATTAATCCACCAAATAGCTTAAGGTGATATTTCCGTTTTGCTAAAAGAAGAGGAGAGCTCAAAGGAAGTCACTTGGGCTGTAAACAGAAGTTTATCATATTCCACTTCCTTCTGTGATGATTTTTCTTTTTATGGCTACCTGATTTATAGCACCATACAAAGCTCAGCTGCCAAGAAAGGGGAATATGAGCAGCAGCAGAGGCTCCTCTCCCAGATTTTAACTCCATTCTCACTATGGCCCACAGTGGCCACACAGCACATGTTTGCAGCAAGCAAAGCAGCCGGTAGATGGAATGTAGATAATCACAGCACTCAAGTCTGCACTCAGGAAAAAGACACTGCTTTCCCACATTCTGAGGGTGTGCCTTCCCAAAGAAACAGGAACAAACTGCAGAAGCAGCACCTCTAATCCTTTTCTCACTCAAATTCTATGGTAGGAAGGAAGATACGGCTTATGCCAGTGTATCTAACATCTGAACTTTCAACTCACACCAGCACTAAGGCACCTCCAGCCTGATCATCTGCATTTCTGCCAGATAATAGGAGCAGATGGTGATATTTGATACAAACTAATCAGCTAACTTAGCAAAGAGTTGGGTATACATTTTTATAACAAGGCATCTGATGAGGCTTGATAAATAAAATTTCCCATGGGAACAGAATACTGAAAATATCACCCTTATAAATAGAAAAATGTAACTAATTCAATAAAGAGCAAGTGAAGGTAACCTTAATTATAGAAACCTCAGTGTTTACAATATTTATGCTACTAGAATTATATTTGCAAAATATCATTGCCAAAAGGTGACTTTCCCACAGCTAATAAATGTCAGCAGACAAATCAGTCATGAATGTCCTGTTCTTTTCCTAGAGAATCCTTCTGCAGTATCACAAGCATTATCAAATAAAATAGCTGGAACTAAACTAGCCAGTCAGGAATTTTTTATTAAGTGCTCTTCTTCAGAAAGTACTAATTTTTATTTAACATTAACATTAGGGATTTTGGCAGAGAAAACTTGATTGATTCCTTCCCCCCACCCCCTCCAAAAATCCCCAAACCCGAAGTGTCCAATTTCTCTGTGACTTTCTCTGTGACTTTTTCACAGCGAAGATTAACCCATGGTTTTAATTACTTCTTGACTGTCAGAAGAATAATTATCTAAAAAGCTTCAGGGCAACAATAGACTGCTTTGCTTGCTGATTTTTCTTTTTTCATTTTAGAACTAAAATACATTTCAGAGATTATTTTTCGCCTTCCTTTTGAATGTATTTTTACTTAGGAAAAATATTACAGCTATTACAATGCACCTCAGTTGTGCTGAGAATGAGCAAAGAAGTTTATTTAGCAGAACAGGATACAATAAAACTTGCTTTGTTTTGTCTGATCTCTCTCATATGAGAGGATATCCATTACTGACCAAGAGCCAACAATGAGTTCAGCTATAAACTGAGTTAGCACCTAACTCTGCATGTCTCAGAAACCTCAGCCTTTTTCTTTGCACTCTTTGAAAGGGCTTCCTCAAATACACACTCTGGACTGCACAACTCATATTTTAAGTGCTATTTGTATTATATTCCAGAACTTAGATTATATTCCAGAACTTAGATTGTTCTTCCCACAGGATTTTCAAGATCACAGGGTAAAATTGCTTTGGTGTCAATGCAAATTCATGAGATTGTGGTATTCCAGAGCTGAACACCTGATTGTGCCACTACCACTCCAGCTGGTTCATTGCTCAGATGAATTTCACTTGAGAAAAGCAGGATTTCACAATGCAAGAGCTTTCCTGTCTGCAGACCACAAAAAGGCAACATGAAAACAATAACTACACAACAGGAGCAGCAGCTGACAGGCCCATTTGGTGTTTTATCAGGTTTACCTGTCTAGGATAAGTGGATTACTCATACCATGGAGTAACTGACATCAGAATAGAATCATTAAGTCACTAAACTGGAAGGAACTTATGGTTTGGTTTGTGGGCAAACCTCCTGCTCAAAGCATGATCAAAAGAAATAACTGTGTCAGCAAAATATATATTTGTCTTAAAAAAATACACAAACCTAGTAAGTTTCCCTGATTTTTTTTTCCCTTCGAGGCTCTTTAAAACTTGGTCTCTCTATTATTGAAGACAATAAGGGAACTAACAGCATCAGTAGAAAGTTCTTCCAAACTACCAAGCTATTCTGCTTGGTAGTATAGTATGACACCTGTTTCTTTGGGCTCATGTACTAATTTCTCAGCAGGAAGGCAAGAAGCAGAGATATGTTTATTTGAACAGCTGAAGAGCAGTGCAAAGACTTGATGGGAAGACCATGACCTACAAGAATCTTCTCTATTGCCAGCTGGTTCTAAAACCTGTATCACTTTGAAACTATCACATACAATGAAGAACTAGGAATTTCTTACTTAGTGAAGAAAGACTCAAAGTCTCTACCTGATGCTTTGAAAAAAAAATTAAAAACAAAAATTTACAAAATATCCTTTTTCTTTTTGTCCTCGTGGATCTTATTCTTAGCAGCAATAACCCTCACCAAAATAAAAAATGTTTTTTAGCCTTCTTCACATCTTTCAGCTAGGGATCAAGGTCAGCACAAACAATAAGCTAGGAGGAGGTAAATGGGGTGGACTCTGTGATTCGTGGTAGACAGCCAGTGCCTACCCTGACATTTTGAATTCTTGATCACAATGAAGTAGTGCTGAAAAAAATCTTCATGTTCAGGCTCTGTTCTAAATAAAATAATTTAAAAAAAAAAAAAACACTGTTGGGGGAAAAAAAAGAGAAAAAGAATTAAAAAACTTTACAGAGGAGAATTGATTTCAAATGAAAGAACAAGTATTTCTGACTTGAAAACAAGAGGAGGAAAGAGTCCTCATTTTACTGACAGAAACATGGCAGAATTAATGAAAATATCACATAAAACTCCAGTTTATGAATATTATGTGTCACATTTCAAACATGAAACAACACAATGGACGTAAGCAAGCACCAGATAGATTCCTTCAACTGTGGGAAGAAGAAAAGTGTGGGAAAATACAAATGGGAGGGGTAACGAAACTAGTGCTGACCTTTGTTCAAAGTTCCCAAGAGTAAATACAAAGCAAATCATAGCTTGCATTGTGGGAACCGTTCATGGTGCCCTACATTTGATTTCTGAACTCTGCTGTACAAATAACAGCAGAAAAGACTGAGGATATAATCCCTCTTCAATTCTTCAGTAATTCTAAGACAAAACCCCCTTAAGTGTGAGCTATTTTATTTACCAGTGCAATGCCCAAGAGATTTTTTTTTTCTGTTATTCTTTTTTTTCCTCTGATTTTTTCCTTTATTCTTTTCCCTTTTTTGGTTACGATTTTCAACAGAATATCAAAATGAATGAAACAAAATTGAAAAGGAAAAGCTGTATTCTTTTTCAGGAACAAAAAATGGGCCTCCATTATGCTCTTCCTCACAAGAGATGCATAGTCTCCTGCCTATATGCTTTCATGTGTGTTAAGAGCATTTAAAAATTATTCTTCATCATTTTGCATTCATTAAACTGGTGTTTCTCAAATAATATGTTCCGCTACCTTGAAAACCCTTTCTCTCCTGAAAACACTGCATTTTTTTGCATTCTCTTACTTTAGTTCTCAGAAAACTCACACAATAAATATTCTCAGATATTAAAACATTAAGGCATAAAATGAAAAAGCCACTGCCCCCGCCCTGCAAAGCCAGCTGTGTACAGAGATCTTCCAGGAGCATTGTTGGTGTTTTAAAACACTTGAATTGCTGCCAGATGAACAAGATATGAAATCAGTATATTGTTGCAGGGTGAGATTTTCTAGAGAAAGGTCCAGCCCTTGTGATGTTTACAGGCATTTAATAAAACACAATAGAAACTCAGAATGTGGCTAATCTAGATATGAATGAGAAAGGTTTTCTAAGAACTAAGGCATATAAACCAATATATCAAAGAGAAATCACTATGTTCTTCCCAGAATTGGAATGAACAAGAAGGTTTAAATTTCCTCATAGACAGAAACAGGACTTCTACATTACCTTTTTTTCATCATAATAATTCACCACCAATCAAACAAAGACTTTGCAATCATTTCCCATTTTAGACAAGTTTTTTTCTCCTGTGAAGCTGGAGATTAGACCCTTCCAGACCTTTTATTCATTAGATGTTAAAGATCCTGCCTCCTCAGCCACATCATCCAACTCCATTGACAAAAGCGGGGACTCAGCCATTCCCTAGCACTGTGTGCTATGACATACACTCCTCCTTCCAGGTGTGCAAGCTAAAAGATGAATGAATGAGGCAAAGATTTATAGAATCATCCAAACTGTCAGATCCTTCCAAGATTATCCACCAAATAAAACTGTATCTAGAGTTCTACTATTACTTTTTCCAAAACCTGCTTGCAGTTAGCATTCCAAAATAGGGCAATGATATCTATCACTTCATTACAAAGCAGCGACAGAGCCTTTAAAAATGCTGCTGGCATGCTAAAAATACCAGTAAAAACAGGGATAGTGTCTTAAGAGGACAAGGCATCATTTTTTACTTTTTTTTACATTTACTTGAGCTTGGATAGCTCATGGCTTGGGTTTCTCTCATGATGGTTCCCTAAAGAAATACAGTTTCTTACAGAGATTGTTTTTCACAGATCCTGTTTTATGTATTTCCTTGCCAGAAAGTATGACCATGCCCAAGAATCCTTTGTACATCATTATTTTTGCAATTATGTATTTGGCATCAAGATACAAAATAAAAACCAGAGTAGAACAAATGGTTTCTTAGCAAGTGCCTTGCTTAATTTAAGCTTTTTAACAATTTTTGAGTCTATTCTTGACAAACAGTACAATCCAACAAAAAACTCCTATGAGGACTTCCTTTATCCTCACAAAATACAAGATGAACCAACCGACTAGAACACCTTCAGTCAGTTAAAACAGACCAGCTTTCAGACATCGCAAAGAACTCCAGCCCCCTCTTGTGACAAATCATCAGAAGACAAGCACAGTTTCATAGTGTGACACTGCACAGTTTGAAGTTGTTTCCATCCAATAAAATTCATTTTGAAAGACTGTAAGGCTGGAAGGAGATAACTTGGCTTCCTGTAGATGTAATTCTCTGTATCTTAACTTAGGTAGAAAGGTAACATTGCACCAAGTAAAGACAAGAAGGTTTTTTTGTTTGTTTTTTTGTTTTTTTAACAACCAGCGTGAATTCCTTCCACCACTGTCACTTAAGGGCTGTTAAGCCTACTGGATATAAAAATCTTGTTCCAGAGGTGCATAACAAACACAGCTTTTGGGACCATAATATTAGCAAATTCTCTTTAATCAGAGCACTTTTAGCACAAATTCCTCATGAGCATGGTTGGCAAAAGGGCACAGGATTGAGAAAAGAAGAACACGTGGCAAAATGCCCATTAAATTTTGACCTGGTCTGACATATCTCTGTATATGCATCTGTCTAGATATATATACATAAAACTACTCATAGACTTTTTATTTCAGGAATTTACAGTTCAGAGTGAAGGGAATAACCATCTTGCTCTACACTCACTGACTGACTGACTCTACAAATGGAGCAATTCAGCACTGGACTATTGGAAGCAGCCATTTTCACTGCTGTAAAGGAAATCTGTCAAAGACCTATTTAGGGTATGAAAAAGCTAATAACATTCAGGATTCAGTCAGGATTCCAAACATATGGTTAATTTTCATGGTTCAAAAGGATTGGATTGACCCTTCCTGTATAATATAATTTCTAGTCCAGGATTTTACCCACAGGTAGGTAAAACACATTGCAGATGTTCTGCAGATGTAGAAAAGGGGTTTGCCTCTATGCAGACTTGCAGAAGCATTTGGGGCCCTGAACATGACCAGTGTTCATGGCTGTGATGAGCTGACAACTCTGTACAGACATACAGGTCCAAGCTAACAAACCTTCTACTGAGCATAACTGGAAAAGAGTCCATTGCATCCAAACGCACAGCAACAATTAAAGTGCAAACCACTTTTAATAATTTCCAAATAAAAGTTTTCTGAACCATCCCCTCAAACAATGATGGTATTCCAAAGTTATCAATATAACCCTTCATAACAAAGATACCTTCATTAAGACAGAAAAGCCTCCTCAGTTATTTCCAAAATGTACAGTCAGGAAGGTGCAGTCATCAGGTTGAGAACCTTTTGTAGTTCAGAGTATTTTAGTAGCTTCAGCTTGCACATACAGTGCCGAGTTTCACTGGAGGCTACAGGGATCTGTACTAAGCTGCACAAATCTTTGAAGAGAATTGCTAAGAATCAGTCTTCTACAGTATCAGAACTGGAATTGTTTAATGCCATTTCTGTGAACTGCAGAGAGACAAAGATCAAAAGCTTCAGATTAATTAAGATGATCAGTTGTACATACAAACAGGCTACCTTTTCACCTCAGACCATATCAAAAAGTACCAGATCTCTGCAGTTCAACTCAAATTACTGCATTGACTGGCTTTGGTCGAAGACTCAGCACACAAAAAAAATTAAAGATGGCAGAAGAAAAGTAATATTACTCATGTTTCTTGTAGAACCACAAGCATAGTCCTCCAAGTACCTCTCCTCTGAGTGAGCCATCTGCTCTCAGTAGATGCGTTTAAATGCCAGTTCACTAAAAGGTTTCCCTCAGCCTCATCTTTTGTTTCCCGAGTTTCACCATCTGTTTAATTCTGGTCATTTCCTCACTGACACCTTTTATCTTTTACTCTATCAGTGAGCACAAGATTTTCAGCACTTGTACTGTAGGTAACACAAAGGGATGCCAAGTATGACTTACAGATTGCTGTAGCAATGGATAATTCAGTTTGAAGTCGTGGAAAAATGTATTGTTTTAAGTCAAGTTTAAAGCAGATGTGTAATGGCATGGCAATACGATTGGCTAAAGCTACAAGTCCCATTTAATTTAACTAATCATTCAATACCCTATCTTCAGTTCTGTAGCCTGCCCTTGCTCCTACCTCTAGCCATGCTTGTCACTGGTACAGGTGCATATCTACCCATTACATCTACACAGCCTGAAGCTCTGTAATGTCATGTCACACATCCCTTTTCCAGCTGGTAGAAAATATTTTATCTATTAACAATCCACTTCCTCTCCCGCTTCTTTTTCCCCAGCAAAATCCTGACAAACTTTCTGATGTGATGTAAACCCAGATATTTACACATACACAAAGTCTGCAGCACTGATACAGAGCTTGATATAAAACAGTGTGAAATCATTCAAGCACTTTCACTTTTAAGTAAAACAGATGAGACTGACAGGATTTTAGCTGGATGTGACAATGGCTAGTTTCTATTCACAGCAGTAACTCCATAGTGCAACAGCAAGGGTTACTTGCCATAATGGTCTGTTTCAGGATTGTTGTATTATTGTTACCCTCATCCTCCACCTTAGAGCAGTGACCTAAAGAAGTGCTAAATGCCAATAGTCTTTAGGGACAAGCTCTGAGCCCAGCTGCTGCCATCCCCCTTGTGGGATGAAGAGCTTTACCAGCAGTGTCTCCGAGCTTCTGTTGCTGTGAATACAGCATTTCTTGTTTGTGGTGCCCCCTGCCAGATATACAGGCAGCTTAGGAATGCAGAAGGTTGTGTTTGAGTCGTAACATGATCCTATTTACTCATCTCTTGCACCTCTTCACCAGGCTTTCACAGCTGCTTGCTGTTTCCAGCCACACTGCACTCCAAAGTGCAGGACACGGGCACTCCAAGTGGGATCTATACTTCTGAATGGAAAAAGCTCAAGTGCTGGTTTCTCATGTAAAGTAATCTAGTGATCTCAATAGAGGAAGCAGACCATTTCAAGGCCCTTCTGAAAGTATATTTAGCTACTGGCATAGTCACTGATGGTGGCTGATGGTGAGAAACAGTGATGGTGTGAAAACAGCGATACAAGCCATGAGATGGGACAAATGCAGTATGGCACTCACTGGCACTGTCACACCAAAAACCCCATTCCTGACTCCCCTGAAGGCACAGACAAGCAGTCAACACAATTCTACTTCTGCAGTACTCTACACATATCTGTGTATGTTATTTATGGTGTGGCCTAGAAATTCCAGGTAGAGGCAATACATCATAGCAGAGCTTGAAGTGGTCCTTAGAGACAGAGGCTGGAACTCAGTGTGCTGACCTGATTTGTTCTGTGCTGAGCAGAAGCCAGAGGATAGGAACTAATATAAAGTATTGGAAAAACTTTCCTGAAGTAGTAAACAATGTACCGGAAGCAGAAGAGAAGCTGCAAATAGACCCAAATTTAGCACTAATCACTGTGGTTCCAAAATACTGGATATCAGTGCTGAAACATAAAGGTTCTTTTAAGGCACCTTTCACATTCCAAAATTACAGAGGGGTGGAAAATGCACTTTTCCCAGAACTATGCTGTCATGACCCACAGCATTTCACAAGATGAGCTTGCTAATATATCGTACATCGTTTTAATGTTGATACACAACACACTGCATGTTAAAATGAGGAAATCCAGAACAAATGTAAGACACCTTACATGCTGTTTGTTAGCTGACAGAGTGAGATTGTATCTGATCAGATGAACTTTACGTTCAATTCTTTACCACTTAATCCCACTGCAGCTTTGCTCTTTACTAACCAAGCAATTATTCTTCTAACGCAACGCAGCCCCACCACTGGAGATGATCCTACCTGTAAAAGGTTTTAAATGGATACCTGTAGTTATAATAATATTAAACCAATCAGCAGTAGATAACCACCCTCCCTTGAAGTGAAGCATCCCCAGCAAACAGCCTGGGATTGCTGGGTTAGAGTACTGTTAGCTCCATACTACCTTAGCACAGCTCCCTCAGCTTTTAACCAATCTGACGCTCTTCCTGCATTTGTACTTTGCTGAACACAAGCAGACTCACAGCTTCCTGTGTGATGGTGATAACATATGTCTGACTTTGTTGTTGACAGCTGGAGTGAAGGGGAAGACAATGCCCTTTGAACTGTGAAAAAGCAATATGAAGCTTATCAGATCCTCTCCAGATATCACTGAAGGAAATGGGCTGAAAGAGTCGGCCCCACATCGGAAATATATATAAAAACCTGTCAGTACTAATCTTTCTGAAATGTCATTAAAAACATACTTTTGCAAATCTGAGTCCCTGCTAGACAATGTCATTTGTACAAAGTGGACTGAAGTAGAAGTGGAGAGGAAGAACTGTACAGCACACATTAAACTAAAGTACATATCACTCAGTAGTCAGAAGTATCAAGACCACTTCATTTTACAGTGCCAAAATAAACTGTTCTTAGTGATTATTTCTCTGGTCCTTTTCTGAAGTCGAGCTTTAAAGGCCATGTATTGTATAAAACATTATACACAACTTTTCTCACTAAAGAGTTTATTTGGAAGTTTTGTTTATCTGCAAAGCCTTTTAGATGAACTGCTAAGTAAGATCATGGAATGACCCCCACAAAAACCCCACACATAATAAAAAAAAAAAAACATTTTCAAGCTAGTGTTAGGATATATGTCCTTACTGTCCTGCCATATGTTGTAAGCAGCATTAATATATAATTTTTTTAATATGAATCATGCAGTTTTATGATGATAAAACACCTATGTGATTTACCTTATACTATATAGTCACAAAAACAGTTAAACAGCACAAACACAGAAGCTGTAGAAGAAAAAAAATCTCTTGGAAATTTCTGTATGATAGTTGAAAAAAATATCCAAACAAAATACTAATAACAAGCACAAGGCTGAAAAGATTATGAGCAGAGATCAAAGAAACTCAATTCTTCCTTTTGATGTGCTCACTTTGTGGTTATGGCAACACCAGCTGAAAAGCAATTTTTCAGTATCTTCACTGACATAACTGGGGAACATTTCCAGTTAATACAACTGGAGATGAATACAAGAGGCGAGGGGAAAAGAAGGAATCATAACCCTTATTGCTCAGTTTAGGTAACTGATAGAAAAAAAAACCAAGCAAGCCTGCAGATGTCAGGTGAAGCATCAGCAACAGAAGTGCTTCACAATCTTTTCATAGGAAAGATTTTAATTTGCTGTAGATTTTTGTTGGCCCTATAGCAGTATTAATACACAGTATATATGAAAACCTTGAGTTTCACACTCAGGACACTTGCTCTCTTAAACAATAATTAAATCATTTAGGAGTCATGAAATCCCCCTGGAGATCATTCTGATGGTTTCTATATAAGAATGTAAGCAAGAGTAAATATTATTCACCATATTATTCAAAAACTATTTTAAAATAACATCCAGGCAAGTTTATTGGCAGGACTGAACACACAACGTTCCACTGCAAATCTGCCCCAATTTATCAATGCTGTACTCTGTTCCAGCTCTCTGTCACAATGCAAGCTTCATATTTCCTGTAGAAAGGAAAAGGAGAAATCGCTTTTTCTGATATGGGGTCTTTGTTGGGCTTTTTTTCCTTATATTTATAGCTTTTGAAATTATGTGGAAAGAATGCAGCTGGCTGATGTCAGCCAGAGACCTGTACCCACGTGGCTTTGCTCAGAAACTGCTGCCCAGTTTCAGGAGCTCAGTGTTCCATGGGACAAATCCAAATCCCAAACTCGGGACCATTGCTTAGTAATTGTTAGTAAAACAAAAAGCAGCTGATCAGAACTCCACTGTGTCACTGACAATAGACACTGAGAGCCCCGAACTCCCCCTCCTTAAGGGGGGGGGATCAATCCATCAGACCAGGCAGGGAAGAGGAGAAAGGAAATACTGAGAGAAAACTGAGGCACTGAACTGTTTTGCTCAGGGTCCCTCAGGAAGCCTATAAAAGAACCAGGATGATCTGCTTCTTACTCCTGGTCTACCACAAAGTCATCTTACTTTTTAAGTCTCACAGTACTTGGGGTTTTTTCACCACTAAGTTACCATCTCTGACAGGAGTTAGATCTTCTGTTTTCATTATTTGCAGGAGATTTCAGAAACATTAGGATTACATATCTGTTTTTTACCTGCTCGTATATTGCTCAGTTTTGTTTACTATAGAGACTTTTTCAAAAAAAGTCCAAGTGTTCCCAGACCAGTACATAGAGTTGCAAGGTTAAAGAGTCGTCTTTCTGCTCTCTGACCCAATAAATCTTGACAAGGTGACAAGAGAGGGGCAAAGTTCCCTTTCCTGTATTATATCACATAGTTTAAATTCTGGAAATCAGAGACTTCCCAAGTATACAGAAAATAGAGTTCTGACCTTCCACAGAGGTGGGAACTGAATTTTTTTCCTACCTTCTATTTTAAAATGAAATTCAGAACTGGGATCCCACAGTATTCAAAATTTCATCCTGTAAGGGGAAAATAATCCACTGTTACCTGGACACTTCATGGTAACAATTTAGAGAGATGAAAACAGACAGGCTCAAGCCACCCAGCTGTACATTTTACACCCCCAACAAATCCTAGGGGTTCAGGAAGCTTTTCTGCAGTGACTCTAAAGATGAAGCTGTCATTGTCTTAAAAAGCAATAAAATAAACTAAGAGGCATGGGCCATCTCAAAAAACATTAGGGCAAAACCTACAAGAGTTATTACTTTCACACACAGTTATTTCTAAAGACCATTAATGCAAGTGGATCCTGAGACAAAGCATGAGATTGGCCATACTCAGAATATGCTATTCAAGCTCTGCTGGCAAAAATCATTGCAGGCTGATCTGTTCCAATGGAGGATAAACCAGAGTCATTTCAGCTTCTGTAATGTTGTAAGGGACTGAGGATTAAGAACACCTTACTCTGAGGCCAGGAAAGCCAGACAGAACAAAAAGTGAATAAATACCAGATCAGGTCTGGAACAGGAATAGTTCAAGAGGCAAATAGTTTGTAAGAGCAAATTGATGCATCTTGTGTCATGTCATGTAATTCTGTAACTGCGAAAGGGAACTGTTTGTCATGTGTTATGTATAATAAACAAATGGAACAACATTCCCTGGGTTCTCACTAAAAGAGTTCCCAATACAAGGACCTGGGAAAAATATGTCCAAAGTATGTTCAATGCAGCTGTTAATCTGTAAAATTTACTGCAACAGCTTCTTTCTGAAGCTTTTTTTTTGTGCAGAAGTTTCAAAAAATCTGTAACTTAATCCTTTAAAGGTATTTGTAACTCCATGCTTCAAAAGCTTTGCAAAGTGCAAGCATTGCTAGGTACATTCTCAAACCTGGGATTAAGAATTGTATAAATCACAAGATCATGCACTGATTTTATTCACTCTTAGGATTCCTCTTCCTGCACAGCAGGTGTAAAACATTTCTGCATGGCTGTTAATTCTATAACATTCCTAGCAGGGAAAGAAAACTGAAAAATAACTTTTTATTTACTCTAACATGATTCAGGAGAGATGACATCTTGGTGAAGACAAGGAAGAGAACATGAACAAGCTAATCCAGGAGATATGACAAGAAGTCTGTGATACTTAGCTGAAAGTGCTATCTTTAGGATACCACTTTGGTTAAGAATGTTGCACCTAGGGATGCTGTCTACTGATCCTCTTCTAGTTTCCTTCCCTATATCCTCGTTCTGCTGGCAGGATTAAAGATTATTTAAAATTAGATGAAAGAATCAACTCTGAGGACTATTTGGTACACAAGTTAGTTATAAACAGCCACCTCAATTGTTCCACTTTTTTTGTTTGATGTGCCCACTTGAGCAGACTCAAGTCACAGCTGTGACCAGCTCACCTGAGTTGTTCCTGTTGTGGCTGTATCAAATCCCTGTGCAGTCAGTGCCTTTCCCACTACAGTCCTCTCTCACTCGGGCCCCTGCTTTTTTCATGAGTCAAGCATTCAAAAACCTTTCTAACTTTATTCTCACCTCTGCACTGATCTGGATTCTGCAGCTTGATCAGCTTTTCTTCATCAACACCTTTCCTTCACCATCTGGCACAGGGAGGGTTTGTCCATTTTGGCGTGGCACGGTGACAGGTCCCAGAACTTCATCCCACCTCCTCTGGCATCCCTGAGCCCCTGCCTGTCTGGGAGCTGGACTCAGTCACTTCTGAAACAAAAAGCCACTTCAGAGAAGGCAAGCACAGGGCAGGAAGAATTTCTTATGCCTTAAAAAATGTACATGGGACTGAAACCTCCATTACCACACCATCATAGAATGTTTTAGGCTGGAAGCGACCTTAAAGGGCATCCAGTTCCACCCCCTGCCCTGGGCTGAGACACCTTCCACTATTCCAGGCTGCTCCAAGTCTTGTCCAACCTGGCCTTGACATTTCCAGGGATGGGGCAGCCACAGCTTCTCTGGGAAATCTGTGCCAGGGCCTCTCCACCCTAACAGGGAAGGATTTTTGCCTAATATTAAATATATAACTTGCCTAATATTAAATATATAACTTGCACAATATTATAGATATTATATGTTACAATGCATACTATAATATATATTATATATACTGTGATACATTATAATATAGGTTATATATTTATATATACACACACTATATCCAGTAAAAACTAGATCAGTGACTCTTCTGTTACCAAAAGACCCGTAACTATCAAATGTTTGAAGAATTGTCACAAATATTTAACAGAGAGGGTAACTAAAGGCATTTTTGCAGGCTGAAGGGGATGCAACAGTTCCCTCTGGCGACCGCCGCGCAAAGCACAAACCCCGACGCGAAGTCTCTCAGGGCTGCTCAGCCTCTAAAAAGCACAGAATAAAACAGGTGGATTACAAGCGCACTGCAAGCGGAGCGAAAAGCGGCGAGGGCTGAGGGCAGGACGGGTGGGGCGGTGCCCCTTCAGTGCCCGGGCACGGCTGAGCCCCGGCCATGGCCCGTGAGGGGAGGCAGTGCCCCTTCCCTGAGGGCACGGCTGAGCCCCGGCCATGGCCCGTGAGGTGAGGCAGTGCCCCTTCCCTGAGGGCACGGCTGAGCCCCGCCGCGCCATGGCCCGTGAGGGGAGGCAGTGCCCCTTCNCGCCATGGCCGGTGAGGGGAGGCAGTGCCCCTTCCGTGAGGGCACGGCTGAGCCCCGGCCATGGCCCGTGAGGGGAGGCAGTGCCCCTTCCCTGAGGGCACGGCTGAGCCCGGCCGCGCCATGGCCCGTGAGGGGAGGCAGTGCCCCTTCAGTGCCCCCGGCCGCGCCACTGCGCCGCCCGCTGAGGGCCCCGCAGCCCCGGGATCCCGCGCGTGTTCCCTCGGGGAACGGAGGCTGTGCCGGTCCGACACTGAACCACAGCATCGACTGAACTCCTCCGAGGCCAGCGAGTCCCAGCTGTGACCAGCACCAGCGCCCCAACACCAGCGTCACGTCCCGAATTTCCTTAACCACCTCCAAGGGGCAGTGACGCCTGCCTGGGCAGCCCTTTCCAATGTCTGATCACCTTTCTGTGGAGAAATTCTAATATCCAGTTTAAACTTCCCCTAGCACAGCTTAAGGCCGTGTCCTCTTGTCCTGTCACCTGGGAGAAGAGTCCGACACGCATCTGCCCTCCTTTCAGGGCGGACAAAATCTCCTCAAAATGGAGAAACAACCGCAACTCCCTCAGCTGCTCCTCATCACCCTGGTGCTTGGGCCCCTGCACCATCTCTGTTAAAGTATAAGGATGTATTACTTACCTCAAAAACCAATGGGCTGAATTAAAACTCACCCCATCAACAGAAAATGGATGGGTTTGGCTAGGTTAGTTCTTTCGGCAGTGTGGAGAGCAGGATCAAATCACTGAAGAAATCATTGACAGGAATGTAAGCTGCAAGGGGGACTAAGCCATTGATTTATTTTTAAAAACTGATTTAAATTTATTAAACTGAATTTGCTTCAGTAAGATTACTCAGCTTCTCTCATATAATCACAAAATTAATACCTTCTCATAATAATTAAGACTCTTACAAGGAAGAGAATGACAGATGCAGGGATCAGGGAGAAACTGATGAAGAGGATGCTTGTCCCATATGACAGGGAGTGTTATTAAGAAAAATGTTTTCGTTCCCTTAGTACAGGTTAGGAATAAAATTTGTTCTCTGACTTGCTACACTTCCAATGATAGAATAAATACACAAGGAGAAATACCTGACAGTTGTTACAGCCCTTTTGCAATCTGGGAAAATGTGGCAATCTCAGAAGCTAAAATGTGGGTGGAGAGGATGGAGGAAAACAAAAAGGAAGACTATTTAATACTGCTATGTGTCCTTTCTTATTTTTTGAGAGATAACAGAAATTGGAATTCATTTTCTGTAGATACATCTGTGTTAATGTTCACATTAAGTACACAAAACTTTGGGCAGGCTGCCAAGATGAACTGGAGAAATGGCTCTGCAATGAAATGTGCACTTTACAGAGAAAAACATGCACTTCTTTTTCTCATTCTAATAGAATTTAGAAACTAAACAACTTGTGGATGCAACAGAGAAAACAAGACTGAGCAGCTACTTTAGAAACCCTTGTAATAACTGCAGAGCATTTCCAGCATAGGAAAGCGCTACAATAAATATTTTTAAACCAGTATTTTGACAGCCTTTGAGTGTATCCTTATAGCTTGTCACTCACTTCTCTGCCTTATTGTAACTGACTTTGATGCCTCAAATCACAAGCCAAACAATATTAAATGATAAAAAGTGGTTACCTTCAGTGAAAGTCCTTCAGGTGCAAGTGTGGCAGAATGCACACAACACAGGACTCCAGCAATTTTAAAGGTTGAACAAATTAGCATATTCACCAGAAACCATCCAACTAGAGGAACAGTTAATTAAGTCCCCCCTTTTTGGTTCTGGCCCCCACTGAAGCCCCCAACATGGTTTCAAAGATACTCAAATAAAATTTCAGGCATCAGTAACTTTTTCAATTTTTTTTATTATATTGCATAAGCTGTAACATTTTACAAATCTTAATTACATTTTCAGCAACAGATACACTGATACTGTAGTAAATAGAGAGTTGAAAAGACACCTCTGACAAAATATAAAAAGATAGAAATACCTAAAACCAGGATGCCGATATCAAGAATGTTTTACATAAACAATATCCATACTAGAGAGTTTTTCAAAATAATTACCAAGGTCATGAAGCTTTTGTTGAATATAAGGCTCCAGAATCCAAAGTGGCGAGCACAGTCAGTGCCATGAGTTCACCTGCCTTGCAGCCTCCAGAGCCAGGCTTTGTATGAACAACATGCTCTAACGAGCACTAAAAACTGCCTTTCTACACAGTGACATGTAAAAATAGTACTGTTCTAACAGGGACTGAAGTGCAACAAGTGCTTGAAAGGAACTAAATCAATTACCTGGGGAATAAAGTACCAGGATCTTTTGGGGAGGGGGAATACAGGAATGTTCAGTAAGTCGTAAAACTGACTGAAAAAATTCATTTGGTAAATAGTTTTCAGGCTGAGAGTGCTAGCACAACAAGAAGTGACAGAGTTTTGCCCTGCCAGTCTTAAAAAAACCTGAAGCTTTTTTTCAGAACACAATGAATACTGCTTTTAAAAGAAAACAAAGCTCAGACTGAAGTCATTTAAACCACCTTTCATATAAATTCTTTAACACAAATGTAGCTGCCTACTGTCAGAAGTGTGGCACAAGTTAGTACAAACTACTATCAAATAATGTTTATCTTTAACTCCGTAGGCATAGTACTGTGTTTTCCTAATATCACTGAATTAAAAAAAAAAAATAAAGCAATTAAAAATCAACACAGGTTAGGCTCCAAACTGAGATAAAAATTGGTTCTATAAAAGAATTACGTACCCATCTCCATACACTTTCTGCTGCTACTGGCAAGCAAAGTTAGCAGCTGAAAAAAGGACTTTATAATTATAATAGTGTTTATATATAAACATATATTAATTTCATTTTTGAAGTTAATATCCCAGTCAGTTTCATACCTGTAAATCCAGTGACTTCAAGATGCTTGCACCTGACATACAAAGTTGAATCAGATCCCATATGCTCATTTTTAAGACACTACTGTTCAGATTGCTAAAGATATATTTTTAAAATTTCGTTTCAAACATAAAATACAAAATCCAGATTTTACAACAATTACCATCATCATCAACATGCAGAAGTCAGTATTCCAACATAAAAATCACTAAAATTGCCTTTTAAAATATTATAAAAGCTACATAATTGTATGAATTCAGGGGTTTTTTGGCTAACAGAAAAAAAACTATCATGTGCTTTTCAGATAGTCAGGTGTCCCACTGATAAAATAAGTCTGATGAAAGAGGAAGGCACTTCAGCAGGCAAATTTATCTCCCACTTTTCATAAAGTACTAGACAACAGATGTAGTGCACTGCCTTTCACAGTGTTTGATCAGTAGTGTTGTGAAACTGTCACTTTTTAACTAAAAAGAATTTATACTGGTGCCCATTCATTTCATCCTCTTTGGTAGAAATTACTGCATAAAAACAAAGGAGGCAAGTCAACATTTCTAGATCCTGGATTACTTTTGGTGCATCATCTCCAGCTTTATAGTGGTAACTAACATCCCTAGTCAATACACAATTTTTACTTTCAAGTTTGTAATACCAGAGTTCTATTTTTTGACTGTATTATAAAGATTTTTTTCCCATTAATCAAAATGATTTTAAGTGATTCTCCCACCTTTTTTTTATCTATAATATCTAGCATTTTGTAACAATCTAAAAATTACTGTTAATGAGCTTGCACTTAAAACCATATGTACATAAATAAGGGCTTTTCTTACAAAAGCGGACAGCTCGAGACATGCCTTGTGAAGAACTGAGACAAAAGCAAACACTTGTATTCAGAAAAAAATTAGGTCCACCAAGGTCCACCAAAGCACAAACACATATAAGTTTGCAAATTAGCATCAGAAAGAAGCTATATCCTTTCTAATTTTCCCTTCTCATTCTCCTCTCCTTTTAGGGGCTCACAGATGCGGCCCACTCCTTATTCTCAAGGTAAGCAACCTCCAGATTCAAGGAAGTCAAAACCTCTGAATGTTTCCCCAGCCTTTCCAAGATAATTCTGGCCTAATTCTTGCACCATTAACAGTCTATTAATGCCACAAAGAGCCAACGGAAAAAAGAAATTAAAAAATCAATTCAGTGATTCCTATAAATTCATATGTTGAAATCATATAGAGAAATATAGAAAACCATTAGTTTGACTACAGAAACAAAATTCACTGTGACAGTCTGTCTTTCTACATATTACACATCATGTAGAATTTTTTGTGGAATTAAAATTTTTAGAGCTCAGCATAGTCAAACTCTTTTTAATGATCTAAAATCAAAGAGAAATCTAATCTCTAGCAGGCAATACAGGTTGTTCCAGTGCATAAATTCCAACATACAGCTAGAATGTGAAGACTGAGATAATATATTCTGAAATATTCTGTATGAATACAAATCACAGTAATTTTAGAGTTGGATTTCTAATCCTTTTTCTTTGATGACCAGATACCTACTCTGGCAGAACAAGAATAACAGAGTGCCAAACTTGTTTCCTTTGAACTCACATAAATAAAGCCATTTACAGTAATCTGTATTTTTTAATGATACAAGTAAGTTTGAGAAATTAGGTCTTTTGGGTATATATAATGAAAAATACATTTTAAAAATTTGAAATATTACTGCAGGTGAACAAAATTTCAAGTAAAGACATATGAACTTAATATGAATTCCTCAAAACCATTAGATTGTTAGGGGTTCTCTATTTAATGTTCAACAGAATGTATAATCTCTTTTTGAAAAGGGAGCCATCAGAACCAATGCAACTCTGAAAAAGGGCAATGCTGAACCTCAAGAGCAGCTTTCAGAAGAAATGTGCATATATAAATTGATTCCTACTAATGTATACAACAAAGGAAAGGATGAAATGATCAATATGTGGGCCTAGAAAGTCATAAAAAAATCCAATAGAACAGCACATTAAAAAAAATTGTAAAAATGTATTTGGTATTGGACAACAAAATTCCTATTGCCTT
Source organism: Cisticola juncidis (assembly GCA_013400215.1). NCBI lineage: Eukaryota > Metazoa > Chordata > Aves > Passeriformes > Cisticolidae > Cisticola > Cisticola juncidis. Next base: position 2,393,882 of record VXBR01000802.1, read on the forward strand.
GAAAGAGAACCAAAGGCATGCTAATATGACATGCCATCTTCACATCTGAAATAGATGAATCATAATTAAATCTCTTTTAAGGTTCCTTAGGCCAATTTAATTACAGACATCTTTGCACACTGTAGTGTGCAAATGCCAGGCCCACACCAAAGTCACTCTTACCAATCCCTTGCACAAAGGGGACAGAGGAGAGAAAATACTATGAAAGGTTCATGATCTGAGATAAGGACTGGGAGAGATCATTGAATACTGGCATGGGCAAAACAAACTCGCTTACCTTGGGGATAATAACTGAATTTATTACTGACAAAACCAGAACAGGATAATGACAAGCAAAATAAACCTTACAAACACCTTCCCTCCACCCCCCCTCTTTCCCTGCTCTGCTTCGTCCCCGCAGTGACACAGGGAGACAGGCATGGGTCAGTTCCTCACACGCGATTTCTGCCGCTGTTTGGGGCCACAAGTCCTTCCCTGCTCCAGCGCAGGGACCCTCCCACAGGAAGCTGCTCTCCAGGAACTTCTCCAGCTCAAGTCCTTCTCAGGGGCAGCAGTTCTCCACAAACCCCTCCAATGTGGCTCACTCTTCCACAGAGTGGAAGATGAAATACTGTGTCATTAGCCATTCATTGTGAAATCAGCATTCATTACTGAGGAGATACCATGTGTATTGGGTTTGGGTAGCCAGGCTTTGATATAGGGGGGACTACAGGGGTGGCTTCTGTGAGAAGCTGCCAGAGGCTTCCCTGATGTCCAGCAGAACCAATGCCAGCAGCTCCAAGACAGAGCCGCTGCTGACCAAGGCTGGGCCAACCAGAAATGATGGTAACACCTCTGTGATAACAGATTTGGGAAGGAAAAAAAGTTATGGTGCAGTTGTAATTGTGGCCAGAGAAGAGTGGAGTGAGAACATGTGAGAGGAACGACTCTGCAGACACCAAGGTCAGTGCCAAAGAATGGGGAGGAGGTGCTCCAGGCACTGAGCTGAGATCCCCATCTGTGATGGTGATGCCCATGGATACTGGATGAGGCTGAGCTGGAGTTCATTCCTCATTGCAGCCTTTGCAGCACTGTGCTTTGCACTGGGACCTGGAAAGGTGTTGACAACACACCAGTGTTTTGGCTACTGCTGGGCAGGGCTGGCACAGCATCAGTGCTGGCTCTCAACATTCCCTGCCAATCAGCAGGCTAGGAGTGGGCAAGAACCTGGCAGGGGACACAGCTAAGCCAGATGACCCAAATTAACCAAAGGGATATTCCATACCATGTGACGTCAGCTCAGATATGAAAGCTAAGGAAGGGAGAAGGAAGTGGGGGCATTTGTTATTTACAAGGTTTGCCTTCTGGGCTCTGAAGCCCCGTTTCCCAGGAAGAGGCAACATATTGCTTGCTGACAAGAAAGAGAGAACAAACCTATTCTTTTTCCTCTTTGTGCACATGTAAACTGTTACTTTGCCTTAGCAAACTGCTTTATCTTAATCTAGGAGTTGTTTTCCACCTTATTTTCTCTCCCCAGTCTAGCTGGGAAAGGAGAGCAATAGAGCAGTTTGATGGGCACCCGACATCCAGCCAGGGTCACCCACAAACATCTATCTCAAACTTAATTTGTGAACTCAATAGGAACATTTCATTCATGAAGCAAATGCTCAGTCTGGACTGATGCATTGCTGGTACCATCCTGGCTACCTTCCATATTCTAGAAACAGCACCAGACAACTGACAATCCCAACAGAACAGACATATTTCACAGTAATATTTCCTGAGTAAATATTCCCAGAAGCCCAGCTGCATAGGATACTTCCTAACTCTTGAGTGTACTACAGGGCAGGCACTCCTCACATCACAATTCAAATATAGGTATTGTGTGTTTGGGTCTTGGTACAGAACCTTAATCAAGCTCTAAGGGAAATATTTATAAAGCCTTTTTAGGATGATTTATAATCAAACTGCCAAAGCCAAAATGCTGGAACTTATTTCACCAGGGAAACGTCCTCAAAGCCACAGAAATACATTCTGTCTGCTATATGAAGCACATTAAGAGATGCATTAAGACATGTACATTTTTCTGTTAGCCAAAGTTGAAATGATCATTTTGAAAAGATGAACATTAAAATTAAAGAATATTCCGATGGCCTTTCCTTCCTCTATACGTATCTTAGTTAAAATTCATGCATTCATGACTTTTGGTAAATTTAACTCTAACATGAGTCATAAATAGTATTTATATTGCATTACAGACCAAATTTTGCAATCTGCTGTCTCATGCTCATACTTATTTCCCCCAACTTTTAAAGCCTGTTTAACTCCTCTGCAAACCTAGATAAAAGCAGCTCAGGCTGGCAAAATATAGGCACATAAACCCCAAATGATCTCTCATTGTTTTAAACATAAAATTAAAAGCAATGGTGCCGATCTTTCCTGCTCTAGAAACTATTTCCAAGGCATGATTTGTCTACTCTTGCACACTTCATCATGGGCCAAACTCTCGCTTGTGAATATGCAGAGATTCAAGGCTTGGAGCACAGCTGGCCCAACAGCATGCAGAAGAGAAGATGCTTGCAGACAAAGAAGCCAAAACAAGACACTGGGATCAGGAGTAGCTGCAGCTTCAAATGCTACCAAAACCAGTCCTTTTCTGCTGGATGTGGACCCTTCATAGCCGATGTCCCTCTTCAACATCCACAGGCCATAACAAAGCAGACTTAAACATGGCAAATCTTAATATAGTGAGGACCATGAACTGCAGAGGCCACACCTATACACTTCCCCTTCCCCCAGTGTTGTATGGAATTGCACATGGATGGGCACACAGGGAGGGCAGTAATGCTATGGAGCTCCGCTGGTAAATCCAACAGAGCTCATCTGCTGGTGTCACGGGACCAACGGATGAGACATTTCACATCATACAAAGGAGTAGTAACGGATCCCTAGAAAAGTTCACATACAAAATACTGTACAGATGGTCACAATTAGGAACAAGGCTGAGGAATGGCTTTAACTAGGCTACCATTGCATTAGCAACAAGTACAAAAAAAAATAAATCATGTGCCTACATTTCTCACTGCGCATTCCCAAAGGTGTGTCCAAGAATGACAGGCTAAGTAAAATGTGTGCCTTCCCTGTACTGCCAGTAAAATTAGGAACTGGAAAAGTTTAATAGTAACATTTCCCTGTTTTCAATTCACATGGGATATCAATTGCCCAGCTGAAGTTTGGTAACTCAATCTGTATGTTAAAAAAATGAAACTTTTCTTGATACTAGAAAACAGCATTTGCCTTGTAAACCCAACACTGCAGAATTACAGAAGCAGGCAAGAGGTCAACAACCAGCAGGGAGAACAACAGCACAAAGCACACTGGTTTAATTTATAGGAATAAGTGGCCTCTCCTCTCTTTTCTTCCAGATATTGGTTTTGCTATCTCTTTTCAAGAGGGGTGGTCTATCCCTTTTTTTAGCAGAAGGGATACCAGATTCATGACTTCCTGGTAGAGATTTTTTCCTTAGACTTTCCTCATCATGCTGTTCTAGGCCTGGCCCATTCCCTCCTTCCATAATGTGTCTCACAGCCTGGTCCTCTGGAGTGCAAACAGTGGTCCCACTTTCACTGCTACTCAGATCCAGATCTTCCAAGTAAAGAATCTTAGAATGTGGCATACTTTTAATGAAAGTTTTCTCTCTCTCCAGTTTCCTGTTAGGATGATGCTCATTCATGTCCACACCAGAGTCCAGACTGGTATCGTTACTCTCAGTTTTTTTGCCCTTTTTCAGATCTATAAAAGAATGCCTCACTTGAGCAATTGGCTTTCCATCCAGGGACACAAACCATGCTCTAGGATGTGGAGATGGTTTTCCTTTAGAGAGTTCCAGCAATGTTTGTTCTGAAATCCCCTGAAGTTCGGATGAAAAGGGAGTCATCACAACTGCTTCATTCAGTGTGCCAGGAACAGAGACAGACTCCAGCAGGCTATTGGTGTAGCGGCCCCAGTTGGATGCTTGGGAAGGTAAGCCCTCTTCACCATCCAGGGCACTGCTCTCATCTCTGCAGGCAGAGGGCTGGGGATGAGAGTGCCCTGGCATTTTGGGGAGTGTCTGCATGTAACTCTCGCGATTCATGGATTCCATCATGGGGCCGTACACCAGCTGCCCTTTCCTTGGCAGAGTTGCTGATTTAGCAGGATGCAGTTGTTCTGGGGAGTGGAAAAGGTCTGAGGTTTGAAGAATAGCAATAGGCTGATTGTAAATATGCATTAGATGGTCTGGGATATGGGAAAGCCCGTACATCTCCTCTTTCAGTGAAAGGTATCTGTTTTGGTCTGGAATGTCCCTAGGAGCCTGGGAAATAGCACTGTTACTGTGCTTTGGCTGTAAAAGCCTCACTCCGGCACTAGGCTCCACCGAATGGGCCAAATTTCCTGCCTGACCAATCTGACAGGATGACTGATAAGAAGTATCCTCTGAGTAGATTTTAAATTTGTCTTGTGATTTTCCATCTTCTGTATCTATGGACAGCCTTCTTTGAGAGCTGTATGAAGAAATCTTCGGCGTATATAACTGTGACTTATCCTCCAGCTTTAAAGACCCTTTGACAGCATTGATGTGATTTATGTGAGTTGTTGAAGTTGTCTGGTCTTTTTTTATGACCTCCAGCCTGGTTGTGTTTTTCTCCTTTTTCTGTGTCCGACGACATTTATCCCTATGTAAAAGAGAAGCAAGGTGACTGCAGAGCATATTAGGAAATACTGGACTGTTGACTACCAAAGCTAAAGGTTAGACTTTGGTTAAGAAGTTGTAGTGTAATGTGATATCACAGACTTAAATGAAGTTTATTTTAAAGTTCATAATATAAAATACAGTTACAACTGTAATTAAAAAAAATTTGACTACACATTACAGTTTAGCTAAGAAAACAAGTCTTAACCTCAAAAGACTATTTTATCAACCTCCAATTCCACTCATAATGAGCTCACTGGACCTTCTTTGGCTTACCTGCAGTAACAAAGAAGAACAGCAAAAAATCCAATGATAATGACAACAGTTCCTCCCAGTATGGCCGTAAGGAACACTGTGTGATAGGCTGTTATGTCCTTGGAAACAGCACTAATAATGGATTCTGGATTATCAAACAAAAGACAAGCATTAGTTCTTAAAATCAAATGATTCCACTTGATGTGCAGAACTAATAAACTGAATGGTACTTTTCCAGTGATTTTGTGTTCCAATGGCATTATGTTCATCCTTCCCTTTTCACCTTGCTATTTCAGCAAACTAGAAAATACACAAACAGGTTACAATATAATGACAGGTTCATCTCAAGTCCTAAAGCCTTACCATGACATCTACTTCATTCCAGACAAATTATATTTGTGTTAACTGTCCAAACTAACTTAGAAAAATGGTCTACATTTTCTACTCAGCACTCTGTCAGAGAGTGCTACCTAGTTTTTGAATTAGACACATTTGAATTAGTCTCTCTGATAGATCCCTTCATAGGAATTTACAAAACATGCAAGAAAAATCACTGTAAGGACTCAAACAAAAGTTATCCAAGTGGTGAAGTTTCATGCCACTTCTCCCTTCCTGCTGTTAAATGTAGCAATCAAATGCATGGCATTCAGCAATTGCTGGGCCAGTTGTTGCCATACCTCTTGTTCCAGGCAGTGGAGCTGCTATCCAGTAACCCAAGTGCTGAGCGGTGTATGTCCAGACTAACTGACCATCCACTTCCCTGACCATTCCTAGCCCACGGTTTACCCAAGCACCTGGGGGGAAAAAAAGGACAAAACATTGCATAAACCATACAGGATTCTTCCATACTTCAAACCATCAGCAGTTTGGCCATTACCAAAAACACACAAGGTCACAGGAAAAACTGTCACTTCTGACCTAGCAACTGTTTACTGCACAGCTTTAGTTAAACAGGCAAACTTCCTCTCCTGGCAATTTCACTGCAAATATCCCTCTGTGGCTGTTTACATTGAAACAAAGCATCAACATTACTTATCAGAAGTAAACTTAATATGATTCATTTTCTATTAATAACTGTCTTTCGCAGATTTGCACATAAATAATTTGAAAAAGCCTATTATATGACCTTCAGCATGCATGAAGGCCAAGACTAAAAAATGAGGGAGCAGGTAACTGATGCATATGAACACAAGTTTAACATCAGCTAGCAGAACTTAGTGGGAAAACATTTTAATCTTATTAAGCTGCAATAGGATAAACAATGTTTGTCTTGAATGTTTCTCTCCTCCTCCCTGCCCCTTTAACAGTTCAGTTAGCCCAAGAAGTGCTATTGTTAGGACACAGATTCCACGCCATCTGTTTGGCACCATAAAGGAAAGGTATTATGGTATGCCAGCTTCTACAACTAATAAGGCATCCATTAGAAGAGAGAGAATTAACTCACTTAAAGACATTTATTGTGGGCTATTTGTGAAATTCTAAGGACAGAAAACAGCCTCATGTAACCAACCTTACATATTCAACCTGCAAATACTGAGAGGCAGAGAGAACCACTACCTTTATAAAAACAACAATAATCCAAGTATGAAAACAGTGTAACTCATGTAAGCTGGAGCTTATATGAATTTGAATTTGATTTTCTTCCAGGATCCTTCTTTTAGCATCTTTACCTCTAGCCAGGAGGTAAAGGTGAAGATGGACACCTGCCACAGATGCTCACGTGCACAGGCACACACAGAGAAAGTTTCATTCAGCAGTAAAAGATGCAGCCTCCTTCTGGTGCCTGTGATGGCAGAAGGGAAGGGCAGCAGCAACTACTTCAGAGCTCTGAAAGTGCTTTCTCAGCTGCCTGACAAACCTTATCCAGAGTCAGGAGTAACACCAGTAAATACTGTATAAAATGCAAAAACAATTTCTAGGTCTTCAGAAGTTCTATCTTGACTGAAAAAATTCTGTAAGAAACTATACAATGTTTGCTGTCCTTTTCAGAAAATTACATCTTCTCCTGATATACTCCATGGAAAATACTTGAAATTAAGAAAAAATACTAAAATGTGATTCATGAGTAAGCCCATTTTCTCTATGGTTTATTGCCATTCAAGCAGAAGGATATAATTCCTAATTTAATGCTGAATACAAGATTTCTGGTTTTTGTACTTCTATTAAAATCCACAAAGTACTTTTAGTACTAATGCAGCGAAGTATTTCATAAGAAGGAAGCCACACTCAATACAAATTCTGCATTTACAGCAGCTAGAGTACAATTACCAAAGCTCATTTTCCAGGAACAGTCTCAGTACTACTGCACTTGGAGCAAGCCCTGGGAACACTGCACAGGCAGACCTGTGAAAGCAGTTTCTATCTTTTTCCTGCTGCATATGGATCAGCCCACACCACATCACACACGGACCTGTTCCCTTGCCACTACCAATGCTGACGTGGGAGCTCTGATTGCCATCACAACACATTACCCAAGGACTTCAAAGTCTAAAATTGTGTCAGGGTCTTGCTGGGGACATCCTGTGTGCAACATCTTGAGGCCAGAGCCTCATTACTGAGTGCAGCAGGAGCTCTGCATTCAGCTCAGATGGGGCCTGCTGCTCCTTATGGATACTCTGGAATGCCTGCTGTAGAACTGGGGTGTTCAGCTGCCCTCAGTCACCAGAACCTTGACTAAAACATGCCTTGCTATTACTCAGTTACCTTGGAAAAAATTTTGATTTTCGTTTCAAAATTTCCAAGTTTTATTTTGTATGTGCCAGATCAAAGGTAAAAAAATAAAAGGAACATGCTTAAGAACAAACATCCATAAAGCAAATATTTGCAAATATTTGCCAATTTTTACTGTTAGAGAGGAAGAAATGAGAGAAAAAGTACAAGTTAAGTTATGCCCCAAAAGTTGCTGTCCTTTTTTGCCATCCTCCTTTCCTCTCCTGAGCAAGCAGCAGTGAAGGCTCCATGTGAACAGTACACCTCAGACAGCATTCATTACCAACAACTTGCCTTTATGGAGTCTCTGTAAAGTACATCCCATTGGAGAGGAAAAAACAACTGGTTTTATTAGGGTTTGGATCAGCATGCCGTGCTCCTGGGTCTTGTTTTTCCCAAGGCCAACATGCCTATGTAGGGATGCTGAGCAGGACCCTTGACAGCCACATAAACACTGTACACTGGTTTATATTCTAACCCGATCCTGTGCTGCTCCAGTTCTGTCAACTCCTTGTTCTAACAACAGTATTGACTTAGCTTTGTTTAGGGAGGTAAAACAGCTCAGCACAGGATGAGCACAGGAGCTGGCAAAAGTGGCTGTGGCAGTAAGAAATTTAAACCCTGGGTGATATTTTACCACCTCAGACTAAAACCCTTTCCTTAAAGAAAAATTCTCTTTCCACTAATTACCCCTCTAAAGTCTTCTAGGTGTATTGACAGACTTAATCTTCTGGGCCAAAATTTGTCCTATTTACTTTTTCCCCACAAAACAGCCTAGCCAGATTTTATTAGCAGATCTTTAATACAAATCCATGTTCTTCAGTTTTTCTTCATTAAGTCCTCAGTTTCTTGAACATGTAAACAACACTTTGTTAGAGCTGGTGTCCCTCTCCTGTACTTCCAACCACTGAAAAAACATTTTGCCTTGATAAGGAGCAAGACGTGACCTCCTCACCCACTTGGGTATTTCAAGCTGAAGCGTGAGGTGCAATGTGGGACAATCAGGACACCAATGCACCCACACCTAATACAGGTCATCTAAATGGGTTACGTGGACATAGCTCATTACTCACTCTTCACTAAAATTAGATGTGAAGGGATGACAAAAGGTTCAGAATGACTAATCCCCAGCCTCCTCTTTGCATATTGGAAGAACTATGTTGTTCCCTTGGATAACTCTTATTTCCCCTTCATTTCACTTTCTGAATTGTTTTTGTTAACTGAAGCAATGCCTATTCCAGTTCTAACATTAAAGGATCTTTAGAGCTACACTCTAGGAAACAAAGCATCCAAACCTTCAGTTCTGGTTTGGTTTCTTTTAAGAAGGAATTCACTAAACTACTAGGCTTGAAATTTAGCATCACCTAAAATATATGTTCTGTGAACACTCAGCCTCCCATGAAAATAAAAATCCAGTACACTAAATGCAGGCAAGAGGAATGCTAATGAACTTTACCAAAGCTTTTGAATTAACGGAAGCAGGGAAATACCTTTTAACAATTCAAGCTAGTCCATTAAAAAAAATGATCATCTATTGACCATAACCTCATGGATGTGCCCAAACCTACAGGCACGTGCTAGAAGGCAAAATAACAAATAACCCACTTACCAATTTTCATATCAAATGTCCAGGCAGGTACAGCATCTCCTGATTTTACAGCAGTTGTGGGAAGAGGAAGCGTAACCTGAATGGGACCATTCACGTTCAGTTCTTTCCCAGCCAAAAGCACATTTACACATATGGCAGCAAGAGGAGTTAATTCCATGCTTTTGAAACCTGAAGGCAAGAGATGTCTTGTAATTCTCCATTCACAGTTTATTTAAAATAAATAAATTCAGAACCAAGCTACTAAAGGCAAGTCCTCATCCACATCCAGCTATACAGTCAGCTGTTACCAACTCTGTCAAATAAAAATTAACATTATTTTTCTTCTGAACTTTTAACAACTTATGATTAAAACAAAACACAGCCATTGCTATACCGATGCTATAAGAGAAACAGATTTGCAACATCTGGGGTCTGTGCTGACTGTAGAACTAATGATGAGGTAAAACTTGTTTTGGGGTGGGGGAGGAAGGGTTTTTCCCCTCAGATAACCAGATTACAAAACACCTAACTGATGTGAAGTACAGATCATAAAGAATTTTGGTATAATCACAATGTACATAACATTGAATGAAACTGAAAGCATATGGAACCTCTCCTGTAAGGATTAATTTCCTAATTTGGCAGCCAGAATTAACTGAATAGTTAATCACAAGGCTTGTCAAAGCACTCAGAGGAAATGTTGCATTTACAAAGCAGCTTGAAAGTTTCTTTCCTTTGTTTTCCTTTCACCAGTTTGCAAATGCTCCAGAATGCCCAGTATGACAGCATGCTGAGAGAAGCTGAAACAGAATTACTAAGTAGCAGAATAATGTTAAATCTATGCAGGCTGTTAGAAGCTGGTTGTGAGAGAACTCCTGGCACATCAGATATCAATTAGCTTCCACCTGCCCTAAAAGGAAGTCTATTCCTTTAGGGGTATATGAATAATTTAAAACACATGCCAGACAGATTGAAGGGAACACTCAGAGAGGATAAACACTGCTTATTCTCCCATGCTTCTTTCCTTCTGCCTTCCATTTAAAGAGGTGAAATACAGATAAGAAAGATTTTAAAATATCTATGTCAAAATATCGGTATATATGCTGCCTTTAATTGAATGAAAATTAAAGAATAGAGTATGATGAGTTGAAATAAGCCATGTAGTGCCCTCTTTCTGCACCACGATGAATTTAAGAGCCTCATGGCTTCAGATCCACTGGGAATAGAAAGAAAAGAACAAAAGAAAGATGGAACTGCATGCAGATTACTGTACTTATGCAAATTAAAAAACTATCTGATAGAATGACAAATACTAAAAAATTCGATAAGAGCAGAGTTACAACTCATGAAACCACTTAGTGCCTCTCAGTGAAACAGATGCACAGAAAACATTATTACAACTGTGCTCTGTACACACAGGGACTGCTTGGCCCCAGACTTGCCCAGACTGCCTGACTGTGAGCCCAGCAGGACCTTCCATGCAATCTTTGTGCTGGGTGTAAGGCCCTAGAACCAATCACTCCAGTGAAAATGCAGAAACTCCACGGCTGAAGTTAATTGCTGCTGTTTCACTGATTTCTTCAGGTTCACTTCCTTTACAGTCTGGCTAGAATTGCATTTTTAAGGTGCTTACAAAACCAGTTCCCCAGTCTTTTGAAATCCTGAGCATACATACATACACATGTATATAAATGTAAAAAGCAGACTCTGAAGTTATATTTCAGTGCAGCAAGCTATGTCCTCATAGTGCATGGCCCAAAATAGAGTAACATTGATTACTCACCTGATGTGTTTATAGCTTACTCCTGTGGAACAAAGCTTCCTGATCTAATACAATGGAAGCAGGTTCAGCCCCTCTTAAATTAAGCATATGTTCTTCTGAACCACTATGCACTCATATGCATTAGAATATTACGATCTTTCTTTATAAGAATTCCTAACCATCATATTCACATACCTGATTTATTTAGAATAATTCCTGTTGTATAGAGAAAGCTGTCCACTTTCAAAAATTGCTCTGGCACTGTCAGATAGGCTGTAACATTTGCAATATGATTTGCTGGAAGCTTTAATAAAGATTTTGGAAACTGAACACTCGGTTGAGATTTGGCATCTGTAAAAGAGTAATATTTTGTCTTAGCCCCAGTAAAACAGACAAACTGTTTTTATTCCCCTTCAGAAATCCACTCAGCATAACAACCTGTTTTCACCCATCTTCTCCCCAATTTGTGTATTTCTAGTCTAGCACTTGTCACAGCCCCTCATATACAGCTACATAATTAAAGAAAATCTGTCTTTAAGTAGATAAGTACTATATGAGAAAGAGACAATGCCTCATTTTTTTCCACGTGGGTACAGATGGCTATCACAAAGTGTTTAGTCGCAGTCTATATACACAGAACTTACCAGAAAGTTTTCCAGTAATTAAGACAGTATCTTCAAACAGCCATATATTAGCCTGACTTTGTGGGAATAATGAGAGCGTCACGGATGAGTATACTGTGGAAAATGACAATATCTGTTACACTGTGCAACCAAAAAATCCTCCAAGGCCTCCAAATCTAAAGATCTATTGAGCAGAGCAGTTAATAAACCAGAGAGCATATGAAGACTAAATAAATTACTCCTGTTATACAGGGCAGCAATTTTAGTGTTCAGGCAGAAAGACTTCTGTTGAATGTTTGCTACTGTTTTATACCTTCTGTGGATAAACAAATCACTAGAATTCTTAATTCTTCTTCTTCCTTTTTTTTTAATCATGTGCCTAATTAAGAGCATGCAGTAGCTAAACAAGAAAACCTGTGAGAAAACACTGCTGAAACGTAGCTGTAACATGTTATACCTGTCTCAGAGGACAGAAAGCATTGGCACTCCAAGAATCACTCAGGTCAACAGGATTTTTGTCAGAACACATTAACAACTCTTCGTTAACTCCAGGCAAAAGATTTCTAAGAATTCACCGTGTGTCACAACACAACCCACTTAGATTTTAAAAGGGCTATTTTCTGGTTTAGAGTAATCAGAATTTTGACAAGTTTAACAGACCGTTCACCCTTAGATCTGCATTGACAGGCACCACCTCCCTTGACTGACTTCACTGAGTTGTGTTCAGCTGACAGCAACTACCCAGACAGCTTAGGAGAGAAATTTAATTACTGCCAGATACAGTTTAATAATAGGGCTGTAAGACGCTTAACGTACTTGGCATTCTCGCAGTCTTCCAAGGCAAAGGTGTCAGCAGGTAGCCATCCTTGTATGAGACAATAGTTAAGTGTAATCCTAATTTGTAGGGGACTTTTATTAACACTGCTCCATTGTTTCCAGTGAGAGTAGAATTTGTCAGGGTGTAGTTAACAAACACCTCTACCACTGCTTGCCGCAGGTACTGATGACTGATGATGTCATTTACTTGAACTTTTAGCGTAAAAACTGATCCTGTTGACAAAAAGAAAAACAGGAGGTCATGAGTATACATCACAACTAAGGACCAGCATTTTGTAAAGAAGTCCTGGAGTTCAGGTCTTCTCTATTCATCCACTGCACAGTGGACCTCTATCTCTGGCCTGAGACAAGGGTAACCATGTAATTATAAACCCCAGAGAAGAGGGTAACAAAGAACCTTAAGACAGGGCAGAAAGGTGTCAAAAAAGTGTTAACCAAACTCAGCAAATATAACTAACCAGTTAAAAAACCCCAACCAAACAAAAAAAACATTTGAAACCAAATTACAAAGCAATCTTCCCCTTTTTGTTTAAGCTCACAGAATGCATCTGTGACAACATGAGATTTACTTTGCTCTGCAATCTCACACTGATAATACAGATGGTCTGCTTATCCAGCCCTTAGCTTGGGACACATTTCAAGATGCACCTTGAGTTTGTAAAGGCAGACAACTTGATGTCTACAGAGAGTGGGACAACACTTTTATATTTACATGTGTAACATTATCATAAAGCAACCAAATGCATCCAGACATTGTTTTAAGCTATCATCTCCCACCAGCCTTGCACTGGGCTACTTTTCACCTTCCTACAATTGCAATTTCTAAACAGTATTTCTCTACTCTAATTAGAGGTTCTGAGAGTTCGTACCATATCCAGTGTCGTGCAGAGATCATCAAAAGTATGTTGAAAGTAATAAATTCACTTGAACAACAGTCTCAAGGTGCTCTGAACCACATTCAATTTCTCTCCTGCTCTGATGACAAATAAACTATTAGGAATTCTTTTCACAGTATGAGAAAAGGGACAGAATTCCACATTATTTCCAGAATAAGAGTTAATTTGTTGTTAGAAATTAAAATATATGTGGATCACAGTTAAAAATATTTTGAATAACAAATTGTCCATTATTTTAGGTACAGATATATTACTATGCAATATCAATGCACTACTTTGTATCCTAATACTTTCAAATACATTCATCATAAATATGTATTTCAATTTAGGTCAAATGTCAAGTTAAGTTATTTGAAATGTATCTACCCAAAATCATACTTCAATTTCATCATGTTATCCCCACTATAATTGAGATTGACACTGCACCAAGAGATTACTGCCACTGACCTTGATTTAAATGAATAGGACTTGAGGAGCCGAGTGCAATCCATCAAAAAAGAAAACAGAATATAGTGGAAATGCCCTCCATGTTGGGCCTCTCTGAAATAAGTATTTATCTAGATCTATTGCATGCATGGAGCATAGTCACGCAAAAAATGACCTGCACACAACAAAAGCTACGCTGGCCTCATTTATTACTGTTTACCACATACACAGCAAAAACTTACCAGCTGTGCCAGATTGATTCTCTGCAATGTTACACAAAAATCTCCATCTCCTTCAGCAAACTGATACATATTTTCAGAAAAATAAACCACCCAGTAGCACTCAAACGTATTTGACAGAATTAAACAGAAAATGTACAATAATCTTGGAACAATCTCATCTGTGGTTGTGGTTTTTTTCCCCTTATGTAAGATATTTCGAGAATAAAATTGCTTTAAATTGCTGTGCTAGAGGGGTTTTAAATCATGTAATAATGGGGGGGGAGGGGAAAATTATGTCATGTCAGCAAATTACTGGCTCCAAACAGCTCCTCCAGGCATTGATCCAGTTACAGAGATACTAGCATCATTCCAGTGGCTGCCAAAACTTGAAAAACAGGTCATTTGCCCCTGGCCAATGACTAGTTAAAAGGCTACAGAGGAGAGGAGAGGGAACAGGCTGTGACCAATATTATTATTATCCAGTAACCATTTGGAAGTCAGGAGTCTATCATGAAATGGTATTCAAAGGTAAGAAACACAGTGGTAGGAAATTCAAGCTCATGCCAGTAAGAAGAAATATCAGAAATGCCTGTTATAAACTGGAATTTTAACAGCTGGAATCAAGTCAGGAGAAAGAGCCTGACTGAGCAGTTTTAACAGCTGAAATAAGTCATAAAAAATTAAAACATAGAATGTACTCAGAAAGACACAGTCTTTCAATACTTTTACTTTTAATGATTATTTTCCATTTCCTGCTAACAAAAAGCCTAACAAGAAAACACAGGAGTAAGGGCAAATGCCACAACCCTCCTCCAGCTGTTGGTAAATTCAAAGGCAAAACTATTTCTTCCTCTCAGCTCTTTCACTTACAGCCATATTAAACCTCACTTTCTTAAAACCTTTGGGATCCAAAAAAAAAAAAAAAAAATGAAAAAAAAACCTGTAAAAATGTAGAAAGCTGTGCTATTTTCCCTCTCTCATGGTGAACTGAAGACTATCATTGGCTGGTTTTAGCCATGCTGAACTTTGATTACTTCTTCTCCTATAGAAAATGTTACAGCATTTCCCAAAAGTGCCACTCTGCCCAAAGGGCTGTTGAGCAGAGCAGAGCCAGGCTGGAAATGAGGATTGAAATCTCTTTTGCTGAGACAAATCGCTGCAGTGGCAGCTCTGGATGAGTCCCCACCTCTGTGACTGTCACACACAGGCAGCAGCCACTCCAAAGGAGCGTTCACTTCACGGCCCTGAATATCCCGACACAGATTAAAGGAGACTCAAGCCCAGCTCTCAGTGCCTTTGGCCTTATTTTTGTGCTAACACAAGAGTCCCCCTGACAAGAGGGAGTTGTGTCTTGCCTGCATTGGATTTGCTAATAACAACTAGAACAGACTCTGCCATCAAGTCACTTTAAACTCCCATGCAATGGTTTTGGAGAGACTTTTTAAAAAAAACATTATCTTTGCACTCCTCAACAGTAATGGCACAGGAGTCATGAGGACACATCATTAGGCCTGTATCCAAATGCTTGTGGAATGATAAGGTGTTAAAAATCCAAGTGAAAAAAAGCCAGAATGCAACAGCAACAATTTTCCACTCACACAGCCACGTTCACCACAGTTTTGCAGAGCAGTTGTTGCAGCCCAGTTAAAAGCAGGACATTCCCAAGGCCCCAGAGCTCACTTTGTATGCACTTCTAGTCCTACAGCACTGATCATTTCTTCCCAACCTTGACATCCCCTGACCAGCTTCCTCCTCAAACCAACTCCCTCAACAAGCCTCACATCCATTTACTGTGCAAATTTATCATGGATTTAATGGCATTAACAATGTCAGAGTAACATTCAAGATGCCTAATTTTCAAAGAAAGTATTGCCTTTCTTTTTCTTCTTATAAATATCTTCATTTACAAGCTTTTAAGGACAATTTGAAGTCTCAACTACAACAGAAACTGCAGTAGGATATTTTAATCACAATAAAATATACTGAAAAAAACAATTCAGATAAAAATAATGAACAATTGGTTAGCTTTTTAACAAAACCAAAGCTGAAAACTTTAACAATGGATGAACCTTGTGCTTTTTTCTGGTCACTGACACGTGCCAAACACAAGTGGGTCAGCTGTATCTCAGTATTAAACAGATTTGACAGAACTCCTACAATTAGAAGAAAGAACTCAGTCCTTGCTAATTTGATTTGTGCTGCCTCAGAGGAAGGGATTCCTCTCTTGGCAGGTCCACTGGAAATCCCAGCTCCTACAGTATTAAAGTGTTTCTGATAAACATTCATACAAATGCAGCAGTTATTCAGACAAAGGGAAACAAGGCCTTCTACTATATTTAGTTACTTCAGAAATGTCCTGTTCAGTAAAACCGATGAAACCTCATTTCTTTGAGAAAAAAATATCTAATGCCTGGAATTTGGCTTCACATCACTGTCCTAACTCAGAAATCGTAGCACAGAATTAAACCAAAGAACTGCTTGGAATTGCAAGCTGGGTACAAATGTAACAGTAAAAAAAAAAAATTTAAAAAGAAATTAAAAAAACCCTCAATTATGGTCCATGTAATTTGTTCTTAATTCTGCAGACAAGCATGTCATCTGGTTACTGTTTATGTGAGATTTAATTAGCATGGTCAAGGCCAGAGCCCTCACAGGCACCAACATGTTCCAAACTACACTGTCATTAACTGAGATACGGTGGTGAAAACACACACAGGGCACTGCCCAGGAAGAATCCCTACACAATCTGCACCCCAGCCCTGAGTCCCTTTCCCTATTCATCACCCAGTTCCTATAGCCAAAGGGGTTCTGCACCTGGAAGGAGGCAGCTTCTCTTCTCAAACACACAGACAACTACCCAGCTAAGCAATTATCTTATGGCATGAACAGTAACAATCAAATTATTCATTAGTTCCTTCCTTCAGAGGGGTCTCCTCTCACCCTTGCCAGAGATGTTTAAATCCATGCCAGAAAAGACACACACTGATATGAGTTCTGGGGCAACTGACTACACCAGGCTCCCTGCTAACCAGGCAGGAAAAACTAGACTAAGACCATTTCCTTGGTCATAGTTGACTGAACAACCCTTTTCCCATCCTTTACATTCATAGAACACCACATTTTTTGGCTTAACACAATTAGTGATATGAAAGGTGCACTGATCTGTAAAAAAAAATGTGTAACAAGAATAAGGGGTATTACTACACATCCAATATTGCCATGGGTATTGCCACAGGGGGTGGAAATCGATGAAACACATAATCTAGACAGCCAACACACATTTGGCTTCAGTAAAGAAAGGTCATACAAAAGCCAGCCTCCTGCCCACAAACACCGATCCTTAAAATTTCCTTAAAACTACAGTAATAGCAGTGACAAACTGCAAAAGCATAGATTGAAAAAGCAAAAGCCACCTTCAGTTCATTAAAAACCCACATTCATGAAGGAGGGCTGTGGGGGTGATTTAGTGCAGGGCCAAGCCCCCCTCCACACAGGGCTCCATCCATCCCTGGGTACCTTTGTTCTGGAGTAAGGGACAAAGCCCTGACACAGGACTGAGCTTTCTGCCTTGCACAGTGCATTAAAATGGCACAATAGGTCACCCCTAAACTCCCATAACTATTTTATGGGTGCATTGTAAGAGTTATTGTCAGGCACCGGGGCGAGCTCTCTGGCTGGTTTTCAATTATGCTTCTCGTAGCTATCAAAGAAGCTGCAAATCTAATTAATAACCCCTACAGACAAATGTAGGCTTCATTTGTTAGCTATCAGTGTTCTTTTATCCTGTCATACTCCACGCAGTAATTTATAGACCCTGGTGCAAATGGGCATATACATGTATAAAGATCTTTCTAACTCTACACAAATCATTCTATCTATTCCAAATTGGTATCAGAATATCTCATTTAGAAACCAATTACGTGGTTCTTTATAAGGATGTTTTATATGCTGCTCCTCTGATTTAAAACAGTAGCAGAAAATAAATAGCAGAATATTATCTTTCCTCCCTAAAACGAAACAGGAACACTGCTTTAAAAAAAAATACACTGCAAGTGTTTTGGCCTGTGCAATTTTAACTTTGTCTTTAATTATTAGTTGTAAGCACAATCTGCATACTTTGTTTTCAACAACTTGTGACTGAAAGGAAAAGCAAAGAAGCTCACACTGTTCACAAAAGGGCTGAGAAAATTCAGGAAATACCTAACCAGCTGTAAAAATCAATTCCTCGGGAAAAGAGAACTTTAGATAAGAACAACACATGCTTAGGACAGCAAATACAATCATTCCACCTGGCTGCAAAAAGAAAACACTTGGAACTTGACTACTGACAGTCTCAGTCTTGCACTTAGCACGAGGTTAAGTTTGCACTACTCCTCTCCAGAATCACTCTGGGAGTTAAAACTTTCAAGTCAGGGACCTAACACTAACCCCAAAGTGATGGATAAAGAACAGGAGCCCAAAAGGACAAGATGCAGACTACAGAAATTGCTAAAAATTGCCTTATTAGGTTGATCCTTAGGCAGAGTGACAGCATTATGGTTCTAATTTTAACGTACAGGCTGCTCCTTGAAATGCTCTTTGGAGAAAAGATATTGATGTTTTACTGCTCCATGCCAGGGGTGCTGGTCACTACTGTCCAACTACAGACACACAAAATTGCTTTTCGAAAGACAGATACTGTAAAAAAAATTTAAACAAACTGAAGCACAGAGCTGATCAGCATTTGCTGCATTTGTATATGAACAGCCAATCCACATAATCTGTACAGTGCAGTTCTATAGCTCTGCACTCTCTTAAAAAGTTTTAATGCAAAATCAAACATTAGGATGTATATTTAAGAGAAGAGCTTTGGCAAACGTCTTTGCAGTAACACAGAACACATTACCAATTTCCAAGGACAAAGCAGCAAAACACGGCTGGGAAAGTAGGACACCACAGTATTCCCACTGCCCTATTTCTGGTCAACCAATTTCCATAGGAGGCATCTACAAAATCTCAATTAGGAGGGAGCTAAGGGTAGATCCTGGGGGGAGCAGGCAGTCCCTTTTACACAGAGAAAGGCTGTTACAGTCATTTTTACTGCAGGAGGCAGTTTAACCCAATCTAGTCAGATCTAGGTGCTCCCACCAAGCTCTTGCTTCAAAGGCAAGAAAAAGTGTAACTGATTATATATTAAAAAAAATTTAGCACGCTGGTGCCTAAGCTTTGTCACACATCAGGCCACTCAAGTGAGCTTTTGCTGGGGGAAAAAAATCTAATTATATTCTAATTCTGAGAGTTCTTCAAACTAATTTATATTTGCTTCAAATACTGCTCTCAGATACAGAGAAACACTTCCTTATTTCACTCACATAGCTGACCACAGTGCCAGAATTGTCAGGCACCTGTACATGGGTTAAGAGGAAATTATTTACTAGAACCTCACTCACATTAATACATGCATCATTTCAGCACACACTACAGTATTCAGGTGACCCTTCCTCCCACCTTATTGGGAAAATTAAAAATAGAACATAAGAACACCTTTCACACACTGTTCTGGCTCCTCAGTGCCACGGCAAGGAGGGGCTGCATCTCTTGAAAAAACTGGATACTTTTGCTGCTCTTAAGAGCTGAACAAAACAATGCAGGAAGAGATGTAAACCAGTCTGCTGTCATCTCAAACAAAAATACATCTGCTTTCTGCTCATTCACTGTGCTCTGAAAACTCCCTTTCCCATTGCCTATTTCCCCCTGCCTTTCACAGTGTCCTCTTTCCTTTGCTGAGCTCTGCTCAGTCTCCTTCCTCCCACAATTCAATCCATCCTGGAGTTGTCTCTGCGATGAGGAGTCCTGTAATATTTTATCCAGTGAGATCACTGATTATGAAAAAAGACCGGTACTTTTCTAAAGATGAGGTTTTCTGCAAGCCTCACATAAAAAGAGTGGTGAATTTATTACATGAAATTACATGCATTGAATCAAACCCATCAGGATGAGCACTTTAAAGGGACACTTCTAATCTAGCAGACTGAAAAACTGCCAGGAATTTGCCTCTGGGAAATTAGCATGATCCAGGGAAAACGTCAAGGTTCTAAGTAAATTAGTAGGTCAAAGACTAATTATTCATTTAGTTCAAAACAGACCCCAAATGCAGTTTCATACTATAATAAAACTCTACCATACAGTATGAAGAAGCTGACTGCCTGCTGATATACTGGAGCAAGTGTTATATATTTTACAGGTACGAACAAAGCCTTTTTCCCTTCCTAAAGGGATTTTGTTTGGAAACAAAAGTAAATTAAAAAAAAAAAAATACCAACACACCAGAGAAACAGAATGTTTATCTGAGTCATACCTTGTCCATAGACTTGGCACCAAGTTGTTTAGTTGCATTTATTTACTGACAACAATTTTGTTTCACTTCAGCAGAATAATTTTCTTTCACTTTAACAGAGTAATTCCTTTCCTTTTACACCAACATATTTCAGGGGTTTATATTTTGTATGGAGTTGTGCGCATATGTAAATACAAATCTTAAGCAAACAACAAGAGGAAAAGGAGATTTGTTTGTTGAAGAAAGAGGTAAAGAAAATTGCAAAACATTCTTACTAGAAATCTTGTCCTTGAATATTTGTTGAAAAATATTAATTTATGCCTCATCAGTACTTAGGCTCTGAATGAATTTCCAAAGTAGTCAAAAGGCCTTAAGTCAGTGTAAACCTATACACAGTTCCCCCCACAACTTTTGCTATCAGTTCCTCCAAATTCAGAAGCAACTTAAAGATGAAATTTCATCAGGCTAAATATGGCAAATGTTCAGCTCTGGCAAACTAGAGCTGCCACATTTTGATGTGATATTTACCCAGCATAAGGTAATTTCTCACAAATGAGAAAGATTTTCGACTCCTAGTACTTCCCAACATATTCCCATCCCATTAAGTTCCCATCCATCTCATCCCATGACACACTTGTACAGGTACTGATTGCAGCACTACTTCGAGCTCACGTTCAAGAAAAAAACCCAAAAACAAAGACAAAACTCCCACCACATTTAAAAACAAAAACACACTTTTAATGCTTACAATTATTTTAATGGATTTGGATTACGTCATAATCTGGATGGCTTCGGTATTCAAAATCTGTACAATTGCATAGGCAAATTATAGCTTTTTCAATTTGAAGATCTGCTGCATATATGAGAGGACTGATCTGATGACTTATTCAAATAAATAACTAAAAATAACTATTTTCTACAACCAGATGTTCTGCCATTAGAAGTGTTAACACTTCCATCCGAGGTCTCAGACCAGATGCATAAACAAACTGCACAAACACAGTAATCATTCCACAGATGTTGACAGGAACTGAATACTGATGAAATAAAGGTCCTGCAAAATCAATAAAAGAAACCAGATGATCATAGGCTGTATCCCTAGTGATTACTGCTGCATAATCAATGAGCACCTTCCTGGAATGATCCTGCTTGTAAGAAGTGCAGCAGAATGCCAGCAGGCTAATCCATAAAGCTGCTAACGATTCACTCTGCTATCCAGCAGGAACACACCCCCAAGCACTTTGAAGTGCTCCTGGTAAGATATAGAAAATAGAAGGAAAATTCCCCTTTATATATTTTAATGGGCTAGCTAGGCAAGAGGCATAAAATTCAGACAGGAAAGCATCCACGAAGGTTAAACAGGATTTTTTTTCCCCTGTGTTCCTTTAACACTGCATGGCATATATGTAATTTTAAAAATTCACTGGAATAATTTTAAGTGCACAGCATGTACTGCTGCAAGGTACTCATTTGTTAAGGGGTTGCAAGATATTTTTCCACCATTAGATGCCTTCTTCACAAATTAAAATCAGACTGTGTCATCAGCTGAGACAGAACATGAGAATTCACAGGACACAACAAACCTATGAGAATTAAAATTACCATAGCAACTTGGCATTTTGATTTGCTGCTATTTTTTTGAATCAGCCAGCCTGGTTCTCAGAGCTGTGGTTACTATGGAAGACTGAAGCAGAAATTCACCTTCCTGGGGCAAGCGAGACAGGCAGCAGACAAGATGAAATGCTGCAGTCTGCAGAGCCTCATTTATTTAGGAGTCACTTATTTTAAATATCATCTTCTGTAATTTCAGATAAGTGAGATAAATTATTAATGTTACAAGAATAAAACCTTAAATAAAACTTACCTTTCAAATTAAGATAAATTTGCAAGTGAAATAGATTAAAATGAGCAAGCAAATAGTAGAAAGAGCTCCTGAAACCTACAAATCAAAACAGCTTTGCCCAGGCATTCCAGAGGTAATTTTTAATAAGGTAATTTTTTTCATTTCAGTTTACTCACTGAATAATACTAAACCTGTAATGCTGTTCTTTCATTTTTTAAATCATTGCCAGTATCATTTTACCTTGCATAAGAGTTAAGGGAATGAAAATATTAAAAATACACATTTTGTTACAGAATACTGGGGAAAAAAGTACAAAGGGAAATACTTCATAAATAAAATCTTCATAATACTCTATTTCAAATATGAGGGCTTTATATAAACCCCACAGTATACCATACACCTCCAAGTAAAATGGGCAAATGCCTATTAGAGGATAAGCCAACAACATGGATTTCCCACTCATGAACTTTACACTTAAACCCTCAGCATTTAAACAGCAAAAAATAAATAAGCAGCATCTTGACAAAATGTGACCATTTCTTGCAGAGAATCTCTAATGATTTGTCAAACCTACCCTGTAATAGGGAATATACTTGGACAGAAAGAATATTCCAGTATCCTTGCAACACGAATCACCTTTTATTTTTTTATGCTAATGGGTTCAGTACAGGATTTTTCTTGTGGAATTCCTAGTGGTGGCTTGTGAGTGGAATTGGCTGAAAAAACCTGTGCAATTTTAAACAAACCCTTAATTTGACAGAAGGAGGAAAGAAAATCACAGGAAAACAAAGTGGCACCTGTTTGAAACATGACATTTAATGCTGTGAAACCCTAAGACAGAGATGTATGCACAGACTCTGGCGTAACACACCCCACAAACCAGAAATCCAAACATCAGCACACGTTCCTCACTAATTGCAAAGGACAACTACTGCTGCATTCAGAGATATCTGTCATTAACAACCCAGTCACTACTCTTGTCTGCAAATACTTTTCTTACCCTAAAGCTGTAAAATCTCATACTACTCCTTCAAGAAAGATATTTGTAATGCTGCGTCAATCTCCGTCTTTCACCTGCAGGAAAAGATCCTCTAATCCCTTGGTAGAAGGTCAGTGTATAATGGCATATATGGAAAAAACAGAATTTAAAGTTTGCAGGACAACATTTCCTTGAGGTAGCTCTGTACATATGGAATGGGAATTTTCTATTGCAAGAGTTAGGAAATCCATGTTGCATCAACAAAGCAAGAGCACCCAATAAGTTACAGTGTCTTTCACATAGGAATTTTCATTAAAGTTGAGTTCCATAAAGTGAATGATCAAAAATCACAAAAAAACCAAGGAATACAACATCAGGTATTAGAAAAATGACTGCAGATTGCTCCTCATTTTATGTCTTATTCCTCAGAGTTTAAAAAGTTTTGAAAAAAAGAGAAAGTTCTGTCAAATCAGATCACAGGCTAAAGCAAAGCAATGTGCTCAGGCCTGCAGCACAGTAACTGCTCTGCGTCCATGGATGTCGTCCAGGGAGTGTCAGTGCTGCCTGTGTTACTGACCCAGCCCCTGCTGCTCAGAATCATTTCTGCCTGCCTGCAGCTCAGCACTAGGTGAAGGTGAGGTGCTGCAGGAGCCAGCTGAAGCCCCAGCTGTGTCATCTCCAGCACAAACACAAGCTCTCCCTTCTCAGCAGGTGGCCCAAGTCCTGGAGGGACTAGTGGGCAAAAAACTTAGTACCATGGACACCTTTCTAGGATGATGGAAATGGTTTTATTGACACCCAGGCTAAGAATGGGGCAGTAAACACTTTCTTCATCCCCCCAAATACTCAATATTCATTCAGCACCTCAGATTGTGCCAGCTGGACTGGGGGGAAACAAATCCACTTCAGTATTTCTGAGACAATCTGTTCCATGGAACACTGAAGAATCCAGCAGACAGACTTGTCAAGGGAGAGGTTTTCTCTACTGTGCTTAAGAAAAAACACCCAGCAAAAACACAAGAGGGGGAGAAGGAACCTGACAACTAATTAAGAGGCAAACAGCCGTGACAGATTCTTTTGCCCAACACTGTACCCAAACCATGCAGGATCTCACAAATGTTCTGCTGGGTCTCACTTCCACTGAATTTAATGAGAGGATTTTCTCAACATCAGTGGTCTGTAACCCAAATAAACTCTCTACTGTAGCCCAGTGAGAGTAAGTGTTCTCCTTTGCTCACAGAAACAATGGAATAAACTCTGTGGTATTTTTCACAACCCATAATTTGTATTATTAACAGTTTTCATTGTTCCAAACACACAATCTACCAAAATCCTGCATTTACCCAACATAAAACTACTCATTTCTCCTGTTCAGTCACTTAATGAAATGCTTCAAAACAGAGGAAAAATATTTTCCACAATTACATGGAAAAACTTTTTTAAATTCCATTAGAGTTTATAATATGTGGAGAAGGGAAGCACATACTTCTTCATCCCAGCACAATGGCCAATATTTTCAAATATCTTGACATCATTGACCTTCTCTCCAGTATAGCTCAGATTAGCACACAGAAAAATACCAAGATTTGCTACCTCACAGAAAATGACTGCCACGAGCATGTTCCAATCAGTTCCATTTGGGAGCCTTGCTCGTGCAGAGTCATCAATAATAAATAGATGTGGTGTTTTGCCAAGTTTCATAACCATGCCACACACTAGGATCTATTTCAGAGGACTGAGCCAACTGTGTGCATCATATTTATGAAACAGCCCCAAATCTGCAGCAGAGGATGTAACTGCACTTTGTCCCCATTTGCCTGCATTAGGGGAAAGCACATGGAAGACATGAGCCTTGTTTAACCTTGCAAAGGAAAGGCTTTGGGGGCCCTAAACAACAGCCTGCCCTCAGCCCAGGGTTTGTCAGGGAAAAAGGGCCAAGAGCTCTGCGAGATGCTTGGCAGGATAATGAAGGGCAGCGGCCACCAGCTGCAGGGAAGGATCTGACTGGACATGAGGGATTTGCTTTTTTCTCTAAGGATAAACAGTTGTGGGAACAGGTTTTCCAGAGAGATTCCCCAATCCTGAAACCTCTCATGGCCTGAGAAAGAGGAAAGAGCTCCCTTGTGTGAGTTCAGTGCCAACCTTGCTTTAAGAATTCGCCCGATGGCCCCTCCAGCCTAAACACCCACCCAGTTCCAGATCCTCAGTTACTCTCAAATCACGGAAAATAAAACCAGCAAGTATCATCTTCACTTGATTGGTTTATTTCAGCTGCTAATTTTAATACATTTAGCAAATCTGTCTGACAGTTTTACCTGGACTGCACCATCCTATGATAATTTGGGGTTCATGATCTGATGCAAATTCTGTTCTTCATTATGGAAATGGGGTGAAAGGATATACTTGATCTTGCATGGCCTTACTTGATAACTCTTACAGTAAATGAAAACAGTAACACCAATGATTCTGAAAGTAAAATCAGTTTGAGTAATGAAAGGGTTGCTCAGACCTGAAACTAAAATAACCTACAACATAAACCTTGAAAGCTACATGCACACTCCAGTGGGAAAGTTCAAGCATCAAATACAGGTAAAGATCAATGAGAAATAAAGAAAATAAAAGTATGTGAAATACAAGAAAACATTTCAGAAGAGGCCGATGGGACTATTAAGGACCACACTGAAACAAACAAACAAAAACACCCAAACAAAACCTACCTAAATTCAGCTTTTTCCTCCAAAATAAGCTGCATCATAATAGTCAGTGCTCCAACTGATCTGCCTATAAACCACACTGTGTTTAGTGAAAGCACCCAAGCCAACACACAGAGGCACAAGCTGGAGCCCTCATTAACTGAACAACACTCCACAGACCTGACAGCACTTTTGGGGTGCAGTGATCACATCAATAATGGCTTTCAACCACAGGCTGCTGGGGACATGTTGAAGTGGCTCTGAGATTCTCTCTAGTCTTGTGTTTCATGACCTCCTAATGCACATGGCTCAATACATGCCTCACACTCACACCCATACCACTGCATTGTGTTCAACACACAAAAAACCCCCAACATTCCCCACCACAGCTATCCTGCAACTTAACCTGCATAACTGCCAGTAGTCCAGGTAAGACCAACACCAAAACCAGCAGATTTTTCAAATGGGATGGGGAACAATCACAAGGCAGAGGTACAAAATTGTTTTTTGCTCTCTATCCCACCACAAGCCACAATTTATTTCATGTAATCTCAACAAGAGGCCGCCTCTTGCCTCCTCCCTTGGTAGAGCTGCAGTTTCTTAGGTACCTGGCACTATCAACAGTGAATGCAGGATGCTGGAGAAAGGCCAGCAGGAGGAACTGACCCTGTAGCCCATCTCCTGCAAAGTGCCTCATTTCCACATTGTGACAACTGTGCCCTGAAATCTGACTTCTTTCAGACAGCAGAGGCTCTCTTCGAGTCCACATGATAAAGCATAATCAGGGAAGAGGAAGAAGGACAAGAAATTGAGGGGAAAGAATAAGGGTTCACAGCTGCCCTTGGTGAGACTTAGGGGGCTTATGCATACACAGACAGGCCAGAACATCACTGCCAGGCCTGTTAATTCCAGCAGGGCACACAGATGGCTTCCAGGAGCTCCATCAGGCAAGGCCATACACCACCAGGGTGATGCCATGCAAGTGCCATGAGCTGCAGACCTGTCACTGTGGTGTTTACCAGAATGTAAACATGTTTACATGAGTGCACAATGTGCTTACAGCCAGAGGGGTCATTTAGGGAAAGTTAGGGCAGCTGGTCCAACTGAGATGGGAGGAGACTTTCTTCACATCCTCTACAAACAACTGACAGCTGCTTGTGAAGTTCACAGCACATGATTTTTTACTGGACAGAAGTGCTGGTGCCACACACTAGCCCTGCACTCTGGCTGAGAAGCTGTGTAAAGGTCAGTGATGCTTTGGAGGGTCCTCCACACACAGGACTGTCCCTTGCTGATGCTGATCTAGAGCAAGAACCTGCTCACACTACAGTCCATGTGTGCTCTCTCACATGGAAGATCTAAGAGTCATCCCTTCCTGATCTAAATCCCCACAAATGACAGCAGCAAACTGCCCAAAAGTTACCCTCTGTGCACACTCTCTAGTGTAAATGTGAAAGGACATGGTGGGGCTGTACCAGTGTGTGCTCTGTGCTGCAGGCTCAGAGTTTGGAAGAACTCCCCTTTCCCAGGAACCCAGCTCTGCTGAACGGATCTGGAATGCCTATTCCAACTCAGTACATGTGGAGTGAAATCTGCCCTACTAAACACTGGGCTTAGGGACCTCTGCAAAATTAATTCATCCTCTTCAACTTTCCAACCCCAAATTCCCCAGCACAGGTTCTCTCAGCAAATACACATCCCTGCTGCTGGTCATAAAGCTGTGCACACTCAAGTGTGTGCTGGCAGGAAAAGTGTTCTCAAACCTCGTGTTTCTGCTACAACTAGTGCCAGAGAAGCAAGGCAAGAAATGTAATATCTCCTTTGCAGAAATGAAACTTCTTGCAGGCATGACTGGAAGGTGACAGTTTAGGAGCAGGCAGGAGCTGTGCTGGAACACCCCTGGCAAGCCAGGGCTAGGCAGGAGGAACTAGACCTGGTGGTTTCAACCTACTGAACACAAGAGAGTTATTTGAGAGTAAACTAACTCTGATGGTTCAAGGGAAATGGTTGATCACAGAACCTGGGTTCTCCTACAGCACCTCAGAAGCAAAACCTATGAATTAGGAATGAAACACAGAATAAAGCAATAAAGAAGGAGCAATAAAGAAGACACATTTGCTCTGTCACATTGTGCCTCAAGTCCCCATTCATTACAGAAGGACACAGTGATGTAAAAATATGCAACTTTCAAGACAACAAAGTAACCTGTGCTGTTTTGCTACATTTGACACACCAAGAATTAAGTTTATTTTGAATAAACTTTCCTCTCAGATCTTTGCCTGTGTCTTCAAAGACTTCCTCTACTGAGCTAGTTCACAGAGGAAGCATGCTACAGATCCCCAGTGACCCAGATAGCAGCTGCATTCCAAATTCTCAACCTGCCTTTTTCTCAGCCTGACAGTAATTCTGTGAATGTTTTTACATAGCAATTGGCCTTTCACGGTGTGCTTTCTGCTAACAGATTGACAAGAGACAAACTTTAGCAAAACAAATAAGAACTGCAAAAACTACCACCTAGCAATAGGTAGCTTCCTGCCATCATTAATCCCTTGTTTCCTGCCACTTCTGACCATTTAACCATAGGCCCTGATTCCATGAATGCTAAAACACTTTGTTTATCTCAGTTCTTTACAATGAAAGCTCTATCAAGACAAGTTTCTTGAAATCAAGCTTTCTGAAGTATAGAGCATGATGGCCTATAATGTATTACAGACTTCAGTGAAAGGAAGCTTTCAGCTCAGGAGAGATGTTTTACTCTTCAGAACTCCTCAGTACCCCTGTGTTTATGCAAATTCTCTTCATGGAAAAAAAAAAAAAAAGTAGTACATTTTTTTTTCCTATGTGCTTTACCATGAAAAAACCCAAACTACTCTTTTTCTCATATTAGCAAAATCCTGGAGCACATGCATCAATGAATATTTCTTTTTCCTTATTCATTCCCATTTCAAACTGCAGATGCTTTATCCCCTCTCAATGTCCGAATGCCCTCGCTGATATTTTGTTGCGTTATTAAGTCCTAGAACAGCACAGAAAGCTCAGACACTCAAGAACATCATCTCCAACAAACCAGTCTAAGTCTTTCATTCTTTCTCACCTAGCTGAGAAGTCACTATTGTAAACACCAGAGGCTGGGAATCCTGAGAAAAATGAACAGCAAATCAAAGGCCAATTCCTGAGCTTATTTCTATAGGTGGAGTTAGCTTACTTGCACTAAGCCATTTGGCTGGGGTGTGCATGTAACACTTCTCACTTGAAAATAAACCTTTTCCCTGACACCAGTTATAGTCCAGTATCTACAGGATAAGAGGGTTGTGTTGATGCTAGAATAAAACAAATAATGCCAGTTCTGATCAGAAGTCTCTACTCAGACAGCCCTGGCTTCTTGAGCTGGAACTGTATCCTACATAATTGCTGAGCCATGAAAATGACTGAATTTCCTGCCTTACTGGAATGCTAAAGAATCTCCCACACAGCTTCTAATTCCTCACTAATTTTCTTGTGGTATCTGACTGCAACAAAAGCTCTAAAACAAAACTGAATTTATTGCTGCCCTACTAATCCCCAGTCCAGTGACTTTGGAGACAGTAAACCACAAAGATTGTTCCACCAAGTGACAAACAAGCCAATTACACTGCACCATAGGGTTTTTAAAGTGCATTATTATGTATTATTGCTCAAATTCAAACCCAGACAAATGCGACATCAGAACCAAATGCTATTTTATATACCCGCATGTCAACTATGCACCAATACACAAGTTATTAGGAAAAATATTCTACAGCGAGAAACACGGAACACCATGATTAAGAAAGCAGTAAGTCATACATGCTGTTATTCTGGAGGAATATGTCTCTTTTGGTATCTCAAATAAAAAGGAAGCACGAGAAAGTTTCCCCCTTCTGGAATGGTTAGGAAAAATAAGACAACACACAAAAGAGTTTAGAAAACTCTGAACCAGAAAGGACTTGTCTACAACGCAGCTTCACATTAGGCAGCCACTCATCATCACACACAGGCAGACAGTGCTCAGAAATGGGCTCAGAATCAAATCCCACAGGCAGCATCCAGGCACTGAATTTGTCTCCAGCAGGTAAAAAAGTAATCTCTAATTTTCTTCTGGGTTTGTCAACAATCACGTATTTATCTCATCTGCCTCTACCAACAGGGGTTTGTGTATTAACAAATAAATACACATAGTAATTCCAAATCCCCCCTCTCCTTTGTTCAGCATCACTGTTAGCTGCTACAGCTTTAGAATTTCACCCTACAGAACCAAGCTAATCTCCCCATCGCATGCAAAGCCATCCACCAAAAAAAAACATTTAAAAACCCACCAAACCAAAATAGACTCCTTTTTCCTTGAATTCTGGAATGAGAGGCATAATGGGTACGGTCAATAGCAAATAACAGGGCAAGCTTTTAGTCGTTCATGCTGGGATTACAAAAGGTACAGGGAATACCCACACTTGAAAAAAACACCTATTTTAAAACATTGTTCAAGTCTAATTTAATGTCTCAACACGGTAAGAAAAGCCAACATGAAGATAGATGCTGTATGTCACCCCGTGTAAAGTGACATTTTCCACTGACACAGCTGCTTTTTCTGCAGGAGCATGTTGTTCATTCAGTACATGTCAGACCTGCCACAGAACTGACAGAGATAACTATCACTTATTCAATTAGTGGTCTCTGCTCTATTCATAAAACAATATCTGCATTATAAAGAGAATAATAATGCCCCACATCAGGATATCCCAAGTCTCATGAACATTAAAGAACATAACTCTCAGCTCCTGTAAAGAACACACCTCAATAAAGATAAAGAAAAGGGAACATGGAAAACAAGACCAGATTTGCCTGGATCAAAGCCAGGGCTATAATTCACTGAATTTAGGCTCAAGCCTGCTGACCTCAGTGATGAATAGCTGAAGCTCCCAGCAGCTACTCTTCAACTGCTCCTGCATGCCACAGCCCAGATTTCCAAATTCCCATATGGAAAATGCAGAAAATCACTATGACTAAGGAAAAATCAAGACAGGTTCTCCACTCCAGCAATCACCACCCTAACCAGAGAGGCCTGTCTCTCTCGCTCTCCAATGTTTTTATTTTCTTCATTTATTTGGAAGAATGCCTGTATCTGTGAGATGAGACAAGTCAGAACAACTCCATGAACTGGGTCCCTCTTGTATGTGTTCTCTACCTTGTTACAGAATTCCCTTATCTCTCCTGGCACTGGTAAATTTGCTGTTGTTTTTAGGGGAAAAGGAAGAGATGAACAAGAAACCCTTCTCAATCATGATATGCCACTGCCTTCTCACCGCTGCACTTGCATGTCAGCACGGAGTGTGCCCCCCAGACACCTCACACAGCTGTGCTGACCTCGGCATCTCTCCTCAGACAGCACAGCAATTACAGCGGCAGGAGTCACTTAATCCGGGAGGGAATTGATCTGTAAAACGGTGTAATGAGCTTCGACAGAACAGGGCCATCGATACCGGGACAAACGTCAGATGACAGCAGGCTGTGAACTCCAGCCCCAGCCCTGCGCCCTCCTGAGCCAGGGAGGATAAGCCTCCTTTGCTGGAGCAGCACTGGGGTCACAGCCACCCTGCACAAGCCCAAATTCAGCCAGAAGCCACTGCCTGCCCGACAGTCCCCAGCGCAGGACCTGCAGCTGCAGGAGTGAGCGGCCTCTTCAGAGCGCTGCCCCGAGGGACTGCTCTGCTGCCAGTCTGCTGCTGCAAAGGCAACAGCCATTTATCCTGCCTACCTGGCAGCTGTAAACCATCGAATGATAATCTAGAGACATTAGTATCCATTATATATACATCTGGAATCACGTCTCCTTCTAAAAATGTCAAAAATGTCAATAAAGTAAAAATTACTTACATGTTTTACTGAAATACCACACAAAAAACCAAAGGGGCTTAGTAGCTTCTTCAGAAAAATAGAAGTTTCAGAGCAGTGATTAGCTTACTTTTTAAAAAGTCTACCATTGGCTTTTTTCAGTTTTTATAAAAGAAAAAAAATCAAGTTAATTTAAAAATCCAGCCAACAAATGAAATAAATCCTTAACTATATTTAAGCCTAACATAAAGAAATGCTGACAACCAACTCAAATGATAATTTTTAGCATTCATAAATCGAGCGTGATCATGAAAGCCATGGACTAGAAGACATTTTCTAGACTCTCATACCTCAGAAACTATGATGCCAAATGAGTAAATAAAAGAAAGCAGCAAGAGCTGGGGACATGGGTCTGCAACAACAGCAAGCCACCAGAACAGGCATCAAAATGTTAGATACCAACAAAGACTTTGGCCAGGGCTGAAGGAGATAAGGTAACAGAGCTTCTTGAAAAGAAATCAATACCTGAAACCAAAGAGGATCATTGAATTGGAAAAACTGTCCTTTTTTTTTTTTTGCCACTCAATTTTTAATGAGCAAAATGTTCACTGCCCAAGTCAGAATGCTGCCAATGCCTTTTAAGTGGTGTTTTCTAGTGATTAATGGTATATTCTACTCACAGTACAATAAGAAGCAAACTAATGAAAAATCATCAGTGAACATGAAAAAAACAAGGACTGAGATGTTCATCAAATGCCCTCCTTCAAAATGTGACAGTTTTAAGGTTTCAAAAATACTAAAAAACACAAACCCACACAAAAAAGACCTGAAGAGCAAATCAAGGTATTTTAAGAGTGTATAAAGAAAAATTACAGCTCTGTTCATTTTCTATCAAATCTAGTTACTTCTCCTACGTCTTAAAGAAGGTGCAAGCAAATACTGCAATTTAATATCTTTGCTTATATTTCCTAATTAACAAATATACTTGAGCAGCTTTGTAAATTGGCTTCGATTCAGGAAAATATTAACCATCTGCCTAAAACTAAATAGATTTTATACCTTCCTGAAGTCAACTGGAAACAGAAGCATGCCTATATGCTAAAAATGAAGCATATGCTCCTGTGATATGCCGAAACAGAGCCTTGGTGTTAAAAGACCTTAATTCATGCCTGAAACCATCTTGAAATTCTTTGGTGAAGAGCAATACGTCAAGAAAAACATTGGGTTTATCCTTATTTGAGCCACTAAACTTCAGACTATATATATTTTTTAAACCAGATGATAGCACAGACACCTGTGCTATCTGTTTGCTCTGGTTATGCAAAGGGATACCCTCAAATAATTCACTGCAAAACTAAGGCCTGAAGCTGAAATAAGCACATTATTTTCGTGGTCTTGGATAAGCATCTGCAAAGGGGATGCAAAAACTAACGAGCTCAGCAGCCCCCATCACGCATTTGACAGGCTCAAGATGCTCGCACACGTATCAGCTGGTCTATTTTTAAAGCGATACGAATATATACAGAAGTAAATACACGTCTCTGATGCACATATATATATATATATATAT